>LS997566.1:22332931-22570431 GCA_000469685.2 Haemonchus contortus
AATTATTGCGAAACATTTGCAAGGACATGCTTATATATGCCCCCACTGCGCAGGTCCGGACACCATCTACCATAACCTATTACGAAATCCTTCCAAGTGGTCCTACGAAAAAACCAAGAGAAGGATGAAAATTCCGATCAAAACTTTTTACTCAAACCTAATATGTATGTATGTATGTATGTATGTATGTATGTATGTATGTATGTATGTATGTATGTATGTATGTATGTATGTATGTATGTATGTATGTATGTATGTATGTATGTATGTATGTATGTATGTATGTATGTATGTATGTATGTATGTATGTATGTATGTATGTATGTATGTATGTATGTATGTATGTATGTAATGTATGTATGTATGTATGTATGTATGTATGTATGTATGTATGTATGTATGTATGTATGTATGTATGTATGTATGTATGTATTGTATGTATGTATGTATGTATGTATGTATGTATGTATGTATGTATGTATGTATGTATGTATGTATGTATGTATGTATGTATGTATGTATGTATGTATGTATGTATGTATGTATGTATGTATGTATGTGTATGTTATGTATGTATGTATGTATTAGGTTGAGTAAAAGTTTTGATCGGTTTTTCATCTTTATTTCGAAAAGTCTTATTTTCATTAAAAGAGTATAATAAATTAGTAATATAGTCTCCAGAGTGGTCCACAACATATGTCCAGCGATCCACCAGTTTTTTTGATTCCTGAAGCCCAGAACTGTGGTGGCCGCGATTCGAAAAAGCTGGAAATCTCAGTTTCGAGTTCCGAGCGATCATCGATTTTTCTATCGCGAAAATGATGCTTTAAAGCAAGAAAAATATGGTAATCGGACGGAGCAAGATCTGGCGAATAAGAAGGATGGGGCAGCACTTCCTATCCAAGTCCGGCAATTTTCTGACGAGACAATTTCTCCACATGCGGTTGAGCGCTGTCGTGAAAAAGGCAAACATTTTCACGCTGCGGACGCTTCCTTCGAACAACGTCGGCCAAACTTTGTAGCTGAGAAGCGTAAATCTCGGCGGTTACGGTGGGACCCTCAGGCAATAATCCGAAATAGAGCATGACTTGGGAATCCCACCAACAACATAGCAAAACCTTCCTCTGATGTTGTTCATTTCTCGGCTGTCTTGGAGGTGGTTCCTCATTAGGCATCCATTGGCGATGTCGCTTATGGTTCACATGAAGGACCCAGCTCTCGTCTCCAGTAATGATCTCCCTGAGAAAGTCTCTCCTAAGTTGACGAAGAAGCAATGAAGGTCACGCACTGACCCGTGACGCTTTGTCCGAGTCGCTCAAACCATGGGGCACCCATCTTGAGTGTATATCTCCGTAGCCGAGGCCATGGAGATGGTTGACGATAGTCTTCTGACTGCACCCGAGTGCCGTCTACGAATCGCGAGTAATAGCATTTGGCTTCTCCATTAGAGCAGTGCGCAAAGTTCTGTCATTCAAGGCAGGAGGACATCCAGTACGACTTTGACCTTCGAACAAAATATTGCCCGAACGAATTTGTCGATATCAACGATGTACCGTGGGTTGAGACACGATGTCTTCTCTGAATGCACAGCAGATATTTGCGACAGCCGACGATGGATTTTTGCCTTGCAGGAATTCGTAAAACATGATAGCTCTCAGACAGCTTCGGTTGACAAAGGTCATTATTGCGAAACATTTGCAAGGACATGCTTATATATGCCCCTACAGTGCAGGTCCGGACACCATCTACCATAACCTATTACGAAATCCTCCCAAGTGATCCTACGAAAAAATCAAGAGAAGGATGAAAATTCCGATCAAAACTTTTTACTCAACCTAATATGTATGTATGTATGTATGTATGTATGTATGTATGTATGTATGTATGTATGTATGTATGTATGTATGTATGTATGTATGTATGTATGTATGTATGTATGTATGTATGTATGTATGTATGTATGTATGTATGTATGTATGTATGTATGTATGTATGTATGTATGTATGTATGTATGTATGTATGTATGTATGTATGTATGTATGTATGTATGTATGTATGTATGTATGTATGTATGTATGTATGTATGTATGTATGTATGTATGTATGTATGTATGTATGTATGTATGTATGTATGTATGTATGTATGTATGTATGTATGTATGTATGTATGTATGTATGTATGTATGTATGTATGTATGTATGTATGTATGTATGTATGTATGTATGTATGTATGTATGTATGTATGTATGTATGTATGTATGTATGTATGTATGTATGTATGTATGTATGTATGTATGTATGTATGTATGTATGTATGTATGTATGTATGTATGTATGTATGTATGTATGTATGTATGTATGTATGTATGTATGTATGTATGTATGTATGTATGTATGTATGTATGTATGTATGTATGTATGTATGTATGTATGTATGTATGTATGTATGTATGTATGTATGTATGTATGTATGTATGTATGTATGTATGTATGTATGTTATGTATGTATGTATGTATGTATGTATGTATGTATGTATGTATGTATGTATGTATGTATGTATGTATGTATGTATGTATGTATGTATGTATGTATGTATGTATGTATGTATGTATGTATGTATGTATGTATGATGTATGTATGTATGTATGTATGTATGTATGTATGTATGTATGTATGTATGTATGTATGTATGTATGTATGTATGTATGTATGTATGTATGTATGTATGTATGTATGTATGTATGTATGTATGTATTGTATGTATGTATGTATGTATGTATGTAATGTATGTATGTATGTATGTATGTATGTATGTATGTATGTAATGTATGTATGTATGTATGTATGTATGTATGTATGTATGTATGTATGTATGTATGTATGTATGTATGTATGTATGTATGTATGTATGTATGTATGTATGTATGTATGTAATGTATGTATGTATGTATGTATGTATGTATGTATGTTATGTATGTATGTATGTAGTATGTATGTATGTATGTATGTATGTATGTATGTATGTATGTATGTATGTATGTATGTATGTATGTATGTATGTATGTATGTATGTATGTATGTATGTATGTATGTATGTATGTATGTATGTATGTATGTATGTATGTATGTATGTATGTATGTATGTATGTATGTATGTATGTATGTATGTATGTATGTATGTATGTATGTATGTATGTATGTATGTATGTATGTATGTATGTATGTATGTATGTATGTATGTATGTATGTATGTATGTATGTATGTATGTATGTATGTATGTATGTATGTATGTATGTATGTATGTATGTATGTATGTATGTATGTATGTATGTATGTATGTATGTATGTATGTATGTATGTATGTATGTATGTATGTATGTATGTATGTATGTATGTATGTATGTATGTATGTATGTATGTATGTATGTATGTATGTATGTATGTATGTATGTATGTATGTATGTATGTATGTATGTATGTATGTATGTATGTATGTATGTATGTATGTATGTATGGTATGTAATGTATGTATGTATGTATGTATGTATGTATGTATGTATATGTATGTATGTATGTAATGTATGTATGATGTATGTATGCTATGTATGTATTATGTAGTATGTATGTATGTATGTATGTATGTATGTATGTATGTATGTTGTTGTTCAATTATTGTTGTTGTATGTATGTTGTTGTTCAATTATTGTTCAATTATTGGAATGCATTTTCGAAATCTGCACTTGAAAATACGTCTAGCAGTATAAGTCTCACGGCCACTTCGAATTGAGATATCTAACTTGTTAGTAAGACATTCGATACAATGAACCTTGGATGGCTCTCAAAAAACTAGTCTTGGAAGTAGAGGAGCTTTGTTGAAATGACTCGAGTCCTACCTTGCTGATCATGGCTCTGATATGAATGTCTATGTCTTTTCAGAAGAGAAAACTGTTTCTTGGGTGTACCCCTGTGAGGTGTTCTATCCCTGCTTCTACTCTTGATGTACAAGCTTATCTTCCATCGATGCTTACACACCGCCACGACGTCAACGTGTGCGTTTTTGCTGATTTGCTGAAAGGCCAATCCGCCGAGGTGGCAACCCTGATAAGTGACCTTTTGTTCCGTATGTCCTCTCGGACTCATGAATAGGGTTTTAGACTCAGGTTTGCAACAAAGCTTGGGTGCTTACACTGAGTAAGTTAGCGTCTGGTTTCGTCATATAAGGATTCTCATCTAGTATCGTTAGTTATGGTCGTGATCTAGGGGCAATCATACCGAGGTCGATGAACTGCGAACTCCACATCGAAGGCATAGTATCCTAGGCCCCTCAGGCCTTGTACAGCTTGTTTAAGAATGCCAAGATCTTCTACCTGATCATCCTAATTGAACTACACCAACTTACATAATCCTATTCCTAAATATTTGGCAAGGTCTGGAGATTAGAGAAGTCTAGAGAATCAATTAAACTGTTGGTAGCGGTGTGTGATGGAAAGCGAAAATTGCTTCTAGAAGATCGGTTTATCATCATGCGTTTCCAAGTCCAGGTTGCTTCAGGCTCCCTGAGTTCACGTTGTCGAACAGGATACGCCCTAGAGAGCTGGTTTCGAGAAGTCTCTCATGCATTGTACATACACTTGCGGACTCAGTTTCAGCTTTGAGGATACTCGGAAATGAGTCTCGACTTACTCCTCCCAATTTCTAGGGTGCGCTTCGTTGCGCGTGTCCGTCGAAACTAGGTCACGCCGCAGCCGTCGCACGCGGCGAGTCGGCCCGCGATATTTGACAGACGTCGCAATTGTCACTGGGGCATACGCTTTGCGTTTGGTACACGGCAGTCAGTTCAAGAAGAAGATAACACAGACAAATGCAAATCATTCGCTCCAATGACACTTGGTGGTACTGTAATGTCATCTCGAAACCTCAGTGTGATGCGCCGCGCGCGAAGTGGGCGGGGTGACCTACTTTCGGCGGACACGCGCAACGGACGTTCTTCCAATTTCTAGGGACTCAAATCTTCTTTTTTTTTGAAGACAATGTTTTAACATAGAATTTTTCAGATCCGATATCGCAGTCGATTCACTAATAACATTCGTGGAAATTAGTTCATCGACAGGATATCAATAGTATGGTTGGCTGAATTTTGCCATCGGACCTTTCACTGATTGACAGGGTCTCACGCTTATAGAGACCACTGTTGGAATTGGATTTCATGAGTTTGCCTGGTATTTCTGATTGCGAACTTACGACCCAACTTATGTTTGCGCTATTGTTATTCAAGGTAGATTTCTAGAGGTCTTCTCGAATTTTTTTCCCGTTGTGTTGACTTTTTCTACTGTTTTGGCGCCAGCCTGTTGGCTACTGGCAGCTATTGTTCGATAGCGCACAGAGGTGAGATTGACCACTAGCCATTTCGAGAGGTGTTGGATACGTGTTCAAGTCAATGAGGTGCACGGCATCTGCCCACATGCTGCCGCTTAGTTCTCATCTATGTAGGTCGTTTTATTTAGATTTCTCCACCACGCATCCCTTATTACTCTATTTTTTTAGGCAGAGCAAGTGCTAGAAAAACTTCCTTTTGTTTTAGTCAAAGAGCTCTTGGCGACAGGGAACTCCTTTCTATTTGGTCTTTCTAGCGTTTTACGTGTTTGACTATCGGTTATTTCTTTCTAATAGATCACATTCTTGAAAACCTGTTGTGCAAATCAATAAATGCAATCAACTTTCACCGTCATAATCTCGAAAGACTATCGAAATGAATTAATTCAAAAAGGTTCTTATGTTCGGGAACTCCTGCAAAGTTCCCCATCTTTTCGCTATTGATTTACTATTTTGAAGCGAATGTTCGTCGTCTAAGCAAAACGACAACTTGAACTACCGCAAACTGCGGTTTTACCTTCTGATAAGTACATTCGGCAGTATTCAAAACGTTTTGCCAATACTAAAAACCGATTCTACATAGAAAAGACACATGTTCCCGCATTAGATATTCATATGTAAATACCGCAACAAACACTTCAGGAAAATACAGATTAAAATTAAAAGAAACATATGTGAGACCCAGCAAGACACAGTAACAAACAGATTACGAAGTACACTGAGAAACATATTGGACGTAAGCCGGAAACAAGAACAGTAACTAAAGGGGTGAAAAAACGAAGACGCTTCAAAAGGGATATGTGTAACACCGACAAACATGCTAAACACTAACGATTACATGAGCCCCTAAATTCCATGCTTTTACTCTATAAGCGATTTCACTTTCTATAACTGCTTCACTAGAAGTCGATATCTTATACCACTTAAAGTCTCAATGATTAGAAGAGAAGAGAGAAGAGCGCAAAGTAATAAAACTCCAAATCGAAGTTCATGGAATTCTTGGATGTGAACATGACTAATTGTATACCATACACTTAGACCAAAAAATAATAACCATTTCACGCTCATAACTTTAGTGAAAGTAAGTCCCTCTGGTACTTTCTCAATGCAACCTCGCTTACAAGTAAGCATTGCGGGGGCTTTAAATGAAACTTATCGCCCTAACAAATGGCTCTGGCAAAAAACTATAAACACCAATGCACGTTATATGGCTTCGACTGAACGTCGATGGTGTTCAGTACCTTGGACGATAAAATAGGAAAATCAGTTGAACCGACAATTCGCTGCTCGTAAATTAAATCGAGTGCCAACTATTTTTTTTTTTCGGCCCATCTTGTGCTTTTCAAGATCCAAACGTCACTCACCACAATGCATTTAGTCCCATGACTCCCTTACCGCTGAAATCATGCTTAGTTAAGGCAGCAAGCCCAAAAAACGAGGAGAACTACTATTGGAGCCACTACTCCTTGATTTTGACAACGGTTTTTGGCAGGGATAGTCTCAGAGTCAACCTTGTATAATTTAAGAATAGAGTTGTTGAGCAACACCCAAGGGTAATGTCAAATAAAACTGCCGCAGTGACCGTCCTAGAAGTTCACTATCAACTATTTCGAGAGGCTTCACAATTTTTGAATAAATACAGGTAAGAATAAGGAAACACAAAATCTAGTAACAGCTGTGCTACACTCTTAACGGATAAAAACAACTAATGTCGCGATGGATCAATTGAATTTCAGCGCGGCCACATCGTCTACTGATAACCTTGATTAGTGTAGTATATTTGCTGCATTGGATAGGCTGAAAATACAAATGATTAGAAAATTGATTATCCGTGGTGGAATATTGAAGCTGCATGCAGTAATTTGAAAAACAGAAGCACAGTAAAGGAAGCCTTCCTCCCAGAAATGAAAAATGAAATAAGCGGGAATGTACTTTGCAAATCTAGGGGAGCAGAATGAAGAAGAAGTAAGAGATGAGCGGAGTTCTATATGCTAAGAGCCACTCACAAAACCGTTTGAAAAAAGCATTGACATTAAGTCACAGTAGTCTAAAATATTTGTCGTAGGCTTTTCAGCACAATCGAACGTTCGTAGATAAACAGCGGTTTCCAGCTAAAACGCTCACTCTCTAATTGTTTTATTGACAAAGCAGGTCTCCATGATTTCTCCCACAATGTGACTTCAATTCCGTAATGCCAAACATCCGCGCATAATGACGGGATACCATTCTGAGCACAAGGAAGGAAGATATAGAACCAATCCTCCTTGCACGACATGGAAATTCGGCGGGGCGGATTTCGAGTCTAGGTCCGACTTTGCCCCATGGGTATAGCAGCGGCGTTCGAGCTCATGATAACTAACGCTTGAACGCAGCCAACATGATATTATTTACACTGCTCTTCATGAATAGGTATCAAATACAGGGTGCGCCATAAATATGGTAACAAAAATATTGGCCTCTAGCAACCGTAGTTCATGTTGAAACATAACCAATTTTGGTGTATTATTTACTGTGCATCACATCTACAAAACGAACACACCGCCATCTTATATAACTATTTCCTGTACTAATTATAGCTCAAAGTTTCTCCGGCTACTCATCGACAGTGGCACGCAGAGTTTCTTGGAAAATTCCAGCCCAGGCTTTTTTCAGTGATTTCTTAGGAGCAGCAGCAGTGGTGCGTTTTGAAGCGCAGGCTTTCCTCTCTAGCATGGACTATATCTGGCGACCCATCACATTGTGGTCCGGCAAATTCGTAGGAAGATTGCAAGCTGGGATTGAGTCGCGAACATTTCCTCACCACCAGTCTTGGTCTTTTCCCATTCGTGAGCAAGTGCGATGCAGTTTTCAAGTCGTACCATTAGAAAAATCTTTGACCCTCAGCTGCATCCTTCCAGAAGAACCCTTCTTAAGAGGGTCGGATTAAGCTTTGTACTTTTCTCGAACAAAAATTGCGATATCGCTGTGATGGTAGGGATTCTAGCCCAAACTATCATAAAAGAGAGAAAATGGCTTTGAGAGGCGGTCTGACTCTTCTCATCGGCTTCAGCACTCGTAGTGGGAACTATACGTGTACTTTGAGATCTCAACATTTCTTCCACGCTAATCACTCTCCAGTGAGAAAAAAGTCTGCCTAAGCGCGTGCCGCGCGCAAGTGGCGCGTAACAAATGTTCTTTCTTTTCAACTTCCTCTCGTCAAAATGCTTATAAGGCTTTCGAATCCTGTTTGGATACAATTGTATTTACTCAGGGTAGAGTCTATCCTTTGAGAAGAACATACAAACAAATCTGCTGTCATTTTTCACGTGTTTCTGCATGTTCTGCATCATACTCCTTTCCAAAAAAATGTCTTCGGAAAATTGTCGTATAAGAGAGAAGACCACCATTTTGAGATTTGTTTTTAACCTGTCTACGCTACACGATTCAAGAGGCTGTCATGTGGGAAATGTTGAATTGAGGAACGATCCCGGGGAAGGATTCACCAAATGCGTGCAAAAGCGGAACGGTCGGTGGTTGTCTGCGAGGCTCCACCATTTTTCGGAATTTGACGAGGCGGGGGTAACAAAGTACATATGTTGGCTAAGGTATATCATGAACATAAGGGGAGGTACAGTTTTGGAGAAACTCGCCAAACAAGGAAATTACGTACATCCGAAAAGTTGTTACCATATTTATGGCGCACCCTGTACAAGCATGCGCTACAGCAACAGATCACTCTGTCCATGAAAAACAAGACCTTTATCCCCAGATTTAGACAGTAAGTTGGATTATTTTATCGAATTACGACGTAGTGAGCAATATTGGAAGCGTGGAAGTAATTTATGAATGGAGGAGGGGGAGAGAGAGAGAAGCGAAGAGCTATCTGATACGATGAACTTGGGAATCTTTTTATGGGTAAACGATTGAAGAAATGATTCGCAGACTTCTTCGTTTTTGTAACGGCGGATCATCAATTTTGGTTACGTTATCTCAGGCTGAGTCCGATAACTGATTGATTTAACATGTTGATAGAGCTTGAGCGAAGCTGCATTTTATATGATGAATCCTGAGAAGGCGTAGAGTCACGTTGGCCGTTATGGTCGCTTACTCTGATAGACTTTCCTCAGTGAGTAGTGAAAAAGTATCGGCACGGAGAAGTAGAGAGCGGTCATACAGTAAATGTAGTAGTTCAAAGCTCTTTAAAATATTTGTGACTCTTCCACTTTTTTAGTAACAAGCATTCATTTGAAATCCGTGAATCTCAAAGTCTCTTCCACTCATCTCTTTGAGAGCCCGAAAATTCAAATAAAGGGGATGCAGGAGTTTACCACACAATGTTAGTTACTGGAATCGTTTCTTCAATATCTGTCATCGCTGACTCCCTACAAATGGGAGGAGAGGTGAGCAGTCACGAAAGTCAACCACTGCTCAGTACTTAGCTTACCACTCGATGAAACATAGTATCCGGCGTCCCGCATACTGCGATGACTGTCACGATACGAATCCCGATGATCCGAATAACGGCTCCTTCGCGAAGGCACATCGCGATCTCTATCACTGAAAACTCAAATTTTTCTCTAATCTTTTTTAAGGATTTGTGGTACTCACTTGTAGTATCTCGAATCATCTTTGCCATTATACCTTCGCTTTCGTGTTGTTGTTGGTGGATTCTCTACCTCAGCCAATAAAGCTACATGTGCGTCTTGGTGCTCTTGCAGACTAGAGCGTAACTATAGCGACTTAACTCGGTTGATTGGTCAAGCCAAGTAACTCACATATCAATATCGTAAGAGAGGTCCTCGAGAAAATCCAATTTCCTCTGACTGAACTGTAGTTTGTCAGCGTCGGAAATGTTCGATTTAATAGCAAAATCAAATGCTTCGATCACTGCAGTCTGCAAATCTATTACTGAGACGAGACCCTTCAAAGTGAACCTCTTCAAGGAATAATTTATTCATAGCATTGAGTCTCATTATTCCCTCTAAAAAAGGATTTTGGTATTTGTATGCTCGAGTCGATATACTAAACTATACGACTTTTAGAAGACCAGTCCAATTTGGCCTGATCGTTATAACCGGTTATCCCGCTATAGAATTTGTGAAGACTGTAGAGTTAGCCCCTCGCTGTACAAAAGCCGTCAAAAAGATGTTTACCTGCGAGAACTCGGGATTTGTGAACGCGAGATCAATAAGTTGGAGTAGAAGCTGGATATTGTCCTGAAACTCGATAGTCTATGGTCAAAGGAGCTTACGGTGTCAAGATTCGGAAAAGGGAGTCACTCGGTGAGGTCACTATCAGAATCCGGTAGAATACTAGCTTACAAAAAGAGTGTGACTCCCCTCCGAAGTGAGCTGACCTACATGTAACAAAAACGGGTACGGAGTGATAGAATTGTTTTTAATGATCGACTTACTCGATCTCTTTCTAAAGCTCTTCGTATGATTTTCTCGGCTAATCGTCGATCATTTCGAGTCTTCAAGTGAAACCTATAATAATAATTCAATGAGTAACGTACATTTTAATCAATTTTGAAGTGTTAGCTCAAAGCGAGTGTTCTGTTCTATTTGGAAATTGTATCGAATTCACGAGCTCGCGAAAATGCAAAAACATTGGCTTCCGAAATACGAAAAAAAATTTGAATTACACAATCGATACCATTCTATCAAACACACCTAGCCAATTTAACGGAATAATAACTGCTGAGATGGCGAGGCGTATCAGATGAGTGAATTAGCTTCTCGAACTTACTGATTACTCCGGAATAGTCAGGACTTCTGCAAATTTTAGAATACAATTATGTTGTGAATTTCATTCTAAGGAAGGGCAGTGACCAAAGCGCAAATGTTAACGTCGCAATTGTATTCGATAGACAAACTGACCTCTCCGTATCGGCTCGCCTCCTCAACATTCCTATCAGCCTCAACTCTACCGCTGCATATCCAGGATACTTTCTTCGGAATGAGTTCAAGATAGAACTGGCTTCAGAATAGTTACCTAAATATATTCGAGTTCAAGATAGAACTGGCTTCAGAATAGTTACCTAAATATATTCACAGGAAAGTTTTGCCGTTTAGTACAGCAAAGAATCTAAAGAGACGTAGAGTGAATGTGCTTGAACAACTAAAACTTGAGCGATCAACAACAGTTTCCTGGATCTATTCCAGTGGATGCAAAACTAACAACGAAGTCAAGATTGGACTGTCCCTACCATATCCGGCTTTAACGATAATGGCACTGAAGCACTCACCATTCTTTTTTATAAATGAGATTGGTAGCTCCCGATTCGCTAATAAGGTAATGAAAACGGATTTCGTAGAAGACAGACGCCGAGGATTCTAGCATAAATTCCCACGGAGTATTTGACACTTCAACTTCTCATTTGATGTATTATGAATTTGTGGTTATGAGAGACAAAGTGACGAGTGGTTAAGTCTTGTAATTTGTGCTGGAAGGCAATAAACATCGAGTTATGTCAGTTGTGCCAACAGAGGAACATTGCCACCCGTGAGGATTGCACGGGTTGTTGCGGAGTCTTAGTAGAGAGGTAATACCCGATGAAGGTAAAAAAGCGAAATAACAGAAATCGCTACCTTGCCAGTCAGGGACAAAAGGAAAGTGTTTTATGGTGGTGGGATTATTAATGATGTGTCACTGAAATTGATAGAGTAAGCCTGTTGTTACACAATCTGTTACAGTCAAATGTTCTAACGTTTGTCGGTCTGCTTGTCCGTCCGATTAACTCCTAAACTGTGATCATGGTGAGGCGTTTACATGGAAACCTCACAGACAATCGGAGCCTGATAGCAATGAGGAAGTTCAGGAAAAGTGAATTTCCACTAATAATTCTGCCCCAGAAAGAAGAAGTGTAAGTCCTAGACGTCGAAAGATGGGATTCTTGTGAAACATGCAGATGATTCTCAACAAGATCACGACGAGCAAATTTTTTCGTGTGCGCACCCACGGGATGAGGCACGTTCTTTACAGTGATAGGCGATCACTATTGACCGACATCGTTACAGGGGACAAATTCTGATTTCGATTTTTACACCTGTAATGGACATACTGTCATGAGTTCGAAACGATAGAGAAAACCTCTAGGAGTAGTAGAAGAAGCTATAACCATCCGGGATTCGAAGGGATTGCTCAAATTGTCACGCCATAACACAATCTTGTCACACAATCTGGATAAAGTGGAGGGTTAGGAGGTTACACGGTGAACCAAGTTTGTTTGGGTAAACATGCCATCAGTGATTAAAGAATAAAGTAATCAAAGAGCGGCGCTAAATGCGTATGGTCACAGAGAACACTATTCAGTCAGATCGCCCGGTTCACGCCACGCTTCCCTCCTTCTTAAGAGAAAGCCATAATAATTGGCTAATCCACAACTCCTTCCTTGAAACAAATGGTACTTTTCTGTGCACAAAATTTCTACATAGTACTAGTAGGAAAGCCCATGCTTATGCAAATGATTAAAAGTCTCGATCAGTTGCTCTTCATCTAAGAAATAGTACCCATTATCGATTCAACTACCAAGCAATCGGGGTTTTGATTGGTTCTCACAAATGTTGTTGAGTGGAATTAATGTCATCTTACTTATATAATCGGCTAAGTGTGTGTGTGTATGTGTATGTGTATGTGTATGTGTATGTGTATGTGTATGTGTATGTGTGTATGTGTACGTGTATGTGTATGTGTATGTGTATGTGTATGTGTATGTGTATGTGTGTGTGTGTGACCGGAAATTCATAACTCCTGTCCCCGTGGACTGAAAGCGTTCAAACGTGGTAGGAGTACAGGCGGCAGGATGGGAACACTTTTAGCGGGTGGTGGAACCGGACTCCGCCCAAAGGGGGCGGGGTTTGAGAGAAAGAAATGCTTGAGCGAAAATTCAGAACTCGTGTCGCCGTGACCCTAGAGCACTCAAACTCGGTTGGGGTACGGACCGCAGGATAAAGCATAAAAATAAAGTTTTTGGCGTCAATCAATCCCGTCTGAGGGATGCGCCCCCGCACTCGACTTCCATTCAGAATCGTAGTGGCGTAATGAGTGCGTAGGTGGCCTATACAATGACTTGCGGTGGCCAGCCGATGTACAGGGCAGTACTTTTATCCTCTCAGACGAGTCTGGTACCAATTCACCGACCCCGGAGGGATGGAAGGCTTGGTTGGCCTAGGCGGGCATCGATCCGGGATTGGAACCCCTGTCCGTGCGTGTGATATAGTGCGCCACTTGCCACTACACCACCTCCGCCCTCCTCCGGCAGGATAGGAACACTAATGGTGGGTGGCAGGACCACACCCCGCCCACAGTGGGCGGAGTTGGAACGAAAATTCATAACTTCTGGCTCCGTGGACCTAGAACGTTCAAATTTGGTAGGAGTCATGGGAACAGGATGGGAACATTCACTGTAGGTGGCAGGAAAGGCCACAGAGGTGGTGTTTGCGCGAAAATTGCCAGTTTGGCCATGGGGCGTTCATAGCATGCCAATTGCACGAAAATTTCACGGAGGTACGCTTCCTTAGCCCATCTGCCCTTTTTTCTCTGAATAATCGCCTTTGTGATATTATACGATATTCTTACCGGACACAGCGAAGGTGGCTTACAGAAAAAATCGCTTTCAATTCGGAGCTAATAGTGAAGGTGTGGAGCTTTCAAGGGAAAAGCAGAATCCGAAGTGTTATTGACGCAATGCTGATTTCTTACAGAAAGGAGGACCGCCCGGCGAAGCTGGGCGGCACCATAATGAGGGAAGCCCGGCGTTAGCCGGGCGGCCCGACTGGTAATATTACATTTATCAATGGAACTTGTTTTCTCTACGAATATATTTATATTTGAGAAACCAAACCAAGTAGCGGTCGGATGAATTCTTTCATAAATGATATCGGAACAAGGAGAAAACGTGATCCTCCACTGAGTCACAAACCGTTCTGCGCGAAACTACCCAAATTCTCAATTCCTTATTAGGATACCATTCAACAATATATTGCTATTGCTCCCTAGGGCCCACTTATCAGCCCTTCTCAGATGTTATAAGTTCCTGTCACAAGATACCTACATTCTCGTCCTATCCTACATCACCTATCAAATGCCTAGGTCCTTGGTTGATACGATAATACGGAGGGTGTAATGGACACAGCTGCTCCCGCGGCTCGTTATCAACCCCTATCAACTGTTATCACTTCAAGCCTCCAATCATCTGCGGTCCCTTCATATCCCAAACCTCCCATTACTGAGGGTGTTATAGAACTAGTGGTTCCCGCTTTCCACATCTCCCTGTCAATACCTAACAGTTGTCAACAATCCCTATTACCAAGCATCTACGATCCCTTCTTTATCCACACTACCTACTAAAGTGCTAAGACTCCAACGTTAACCCGAGGGAGAAGACGAATCCTGCGGCTTCTGCCTTCTAAAGCTCCTTATCCGCTCCTGCCAATTGTTGTCACTTCCTATCACCTACCATCAGTGTTTTGATCCTGCATCCTGTATCCCTCCCAAATTTGAACGCTTTATGTCCAGGAGAACAGGTGTTATGAAATTCCAGTCAAACAGACACACCAAGAACGCAACAAACACATTTGGAGAATTATATATGGTAGAAAATTCTCACGAAGGAAGGATTCTATGTCGGGGTGGCCATTTGAAATGAGACATATATGAACCAGACGGGCATCATATGCCCACTACCGCTTGTCTACGACTTGTTAAAGGACCAATACAAACAGTATCGATTGGTGTTGAACTTGCTTGAAACTCCCACGAGGTTGTTATAAAAATTTATTTGCTAACGTTTCGGCGATATCGCCTTCTTCAGAGCCTGAAAGTGGATCAAAACAATTTGCGGATATTAGATCAAAGGTCTCCACAACCCTACAGAAGTTCGAGACCCCCCCCCCCCCAAAGCACCACGTAACCCAAAGGAGGAGCACTCACCGTCACTTCGTGGATCCTCGAAATCACCCAGCAACCGATAGTGGTACCAGGTCAGCCGGGCTTGGTCTTCATCGGAATCCTTGTGGGAAGGCCAACCTTATATAAGGCCTCAGTTCCCGCGTAATTGTGAAGCATTCCTCCCTCCGGTTCATTTTTGGATTGGTGGCTTGTATCCAAAATGCCTCGAGGGATTTGCGCGCGCACAATTGCGGTTCCTGGGCCACGACCTCCACGGTGACCTCAAAGACCAAAGATGAAGACCAAGCCCGGCTGACCTGGTACCACTATCGGTTGCTGGGTGATTTCGAGGATCCACGAAGTGACGGCGAGTGCTCCTCCTTTGGGTTACGTGATGCTCTGGGGGGACTCGAACTTCTGTAGGGTTGTGGAGATCTAATATCCGCAAATTTTTTGATCCACTTTCAGGCTCTGAACAAGGCGATATCGCCGAAACGTTAGCAAATAAATTTTTATAACAACCTCGTGGGAGTTTCAAGCAACATCAATTCACAACAATGCCGAGGTTTATAGAAGCCAGAACGTGGAGTATCGATTGGCTTCCCATTTCATAACCGTTTCCTCACAGCGCTCACGCTCATACCATGCTTCATCGTGCCTACGCGACTTTCTGAAGGATGCACAAACCGACCCACAAACAGACACACAAACGCTTTATAAATGGAGATTTGTGAGCGCTGTGCTTTACAAATTTGCCATACGATTCTCCGAACGAAGTTATAGAGGCAGTCTCAGGCGAGTGCTCACTTAAGACATGGAAACAACATTGTTGACAGCGGTGATCTCCAGTAACCGTGTCGCTTCATAGGCATGAGACCATGGATTGGATTTTGGGGGGGGGGGATGCGGTTCCTGAATTTTGCGGGACATTTTCCCCAAGAGGTAAAACCTTTGTATGTTGATTTCGCCACCTTCATCAACCTTTTTGATGCCTGAGGTGAACTGGTTCCTATCTAAATCATTCAATATGGCCAGATTTTCTTTGCACTTCTCATTTACTCTACATTTATGTAAAATCACGCACCAAAGCGAGAAGAAGGCATCTCACCGTCTCGAAATCATCTGAATGAGTGCTTAAGAAAGCAGTGGCATGCTAGTGCAGGAGATAAACCACTTAAATTCAGAAGGATGGAATAAACAGTACATAAGTGATAGTTAGCGGAAAGTAGAGTCGCGAGTGTGCGAGCAAAATTGAGGTGATGAGCACCTAGCATGTGGTGATATTTTGGAACATTTTACTAATCGACAAGAGGGAGATGAAGATGCATACTTTCATCTTATTCGCTTGCTTTTGATGAAAGCTACATGCCTTCAAAGAATGCTTAAAGGCACGGTTCATGATAAAAATGGTTTCGGAGATTTGCACATGGTATGAATTCGGGGCCCCCTCTGATACCATATGTGCCGGAATGAAGTCGAAAAAAGTTCTGGATAGGGCACAATAGGGGACTGGAGAGTGAAGCACGGTCAGCCTCCGCCCCTCGCTAGGCTGACTACGAAATCTAATTGCGCTTCACCACTTTCGCATTGGAGCAACATTAGTGAAAAGTCAATAAGCTAATCGACCGCCTCCTACTGGTAATAGTATTCGGCTGTATTCCTACTATTCGACTAATATTCTGCTCTACTCTGTTCTAATTAATTATTTTCAGCCGTCATCAAAAGGATCAGGCACGATAATCCAGCTTAATATCAGCAGTAAAATAAATAATAATAACGAAGGAGCCAAAATCAGCCATTTGAGCGTGTTGTGTGCAATTGCAGACATTACGTCGCATTCGTCTACTCGCCTGAAAATTCCGTTAACTGCCGTTTTTTCGCCATGTAACTCGTCCAACCCCCCTTTTCTCTTCTTTTCTTAGGCTTGGTATTTCTTCTTATTCATCGTTTTTCGCGTTTTCTGCTTTTCCATTGTACTACTGTAGGCCGTACCTAACATTTTTCGTCAAAAACCGGATACCCCCGAATTATCGTGAACTCTGCCTTTAAGTGCCCTCACCAGCAATACTCATGTTGGTGAGTGCCACCCTAACGTTAAGTGCTTGTTCATAATGGGCATTTCAGATCTCAGACCTCCGAATTTCATGCACGGAAGAGTTTTTTCGTTGAAATCTCGCCAGTTCCCAGATTTCACGCTACTTTCTAATCAAAGTTAGGTCTATAAACGTAAATAAATGCAGAATATTTCTTAAAGATGCCTGGATCAAAACCAACGCAACACAGACAAGACACGACGAGAAGGCAAGACATAATGTGAACAAGCGGCTTCTACCGGAAACTGACTGCACCACCCTCTTCACTCTTATCGAGCTTCAGTAGGTGGTTAGTACTGATACTGTACGGTTTAGATGGGAATCGAAATGCCTCAGGAATCAAAAAAAACCGCTGAAGGTGGTAAAATCAACATACAAAGGTTTCCCAGACCTTGAGAAAACGCCCCGCAAAATGCAAAAACCACGTTCCTCACAAAACCCGCCTGGTCTCATGCCCATGAAGCGTCACTCTTACAACTGTTCCATATCACTGCTGTGCACTTTGTTGCTTCCCTGCCTCAAGTGCTTGCTTGCCTTACTTCGTTCAGAGAATCGTTTAGCAAATTTGGAGTTCAGACTTGAAATCAGCACCCGGCAGAACGTATAGCAGCCCCTTGTTGATTTGTTTGATCCACAGATGTTACCAACTCTATCAGAAGACTAGCTATCTCTCTTATTTATAAAGCAGTAACTTGGGGTGTCGGTTTGTCGGTCTGTCCGTCCGCAAAACTTAATGATTACGATAAAGGTAGTGATATGGAAATCCTAGCTCAAGGCTATACTTCGTTCTTATATATCAGACAGCAACTTGGTGCGTAAGTTAAGTTGGTACTGCAGAACTGTGAGTTCAATTTGTACCGGCACCGTACTATGTATGTCTTTACAAAAATCGGAGGTGATACCGTAGTTGGGAGACCTCCAATTTTTTTCAACATAATTTCATCCTAGGAGGTTAGCCCGTAATTGTGTTCAGTAACGTTTCTTAGCCGAGAGCATACAGTTTTTGATCTAGCTTCAGGAGGGAAGGGGTATCGAAGTGTATGAATAAATCGAATATTCAACTCATACTTCATCCTATCTTTTTGCACGAGGTAATCGTCTCGCTCCTCCCCGCCGCCCCCTCCTTCCTGACGCCTGGCTTGAAACCGCATTCTCCCGCCTTCTCCTAAATACAGATCAGGTCGGCTACCCCTCTTCTGCACTCTAGCCCTTACTCAGTGTTGGATAAAAACAATGCCTCCCCTCCTCCATTATGTACGTTTATTGACTACTTGGTAAAAGTAGGAATGAGGCCTGGCGTAAGCCGGGCGACCCGACTGGTGGAAGGATAAAGTAAGTCTTCATAGGGTCTTGGGGCGTTAATTAATCACGTATGAGTGATGCAACTGTGATTTCGACTTCCATTCAGAATCGTGCTAGCGTACTGAAAGCTCATATGGCCTATACAATAAATTGCGGTGGCCAGCCGATATACATACAAGTCAGCGGAAGGATATAGGCATTTTATAGCTAGAGATCCTATGAAACCTGTCCGCAAATATCACCATGTCCACTGAACGGATGTGGCGTTCTATACCTGGCGGCTACTCACTATCGCTCGTCTTAAAAGGAAAAATTTGAATGTGATATCACTTCGCTTGCCGTGGAAATACGAGTACAAATACCACCTTCCATTATGCAATTTAGAAACTTTTGTTCGCCATAATCTCGGGATGCTAAAAGTGCTGGAATTTTTTTTACAAAAATTTCAGCCAATCCTCTATCCTACCCTCGCACACCGTGCTTTTGAGCATGGCAACGGAAACGCTCTATCTTTTGATGTGATGCATAGAACTCTACAGTTTCTACAAATTTCACATAAACCACTTGGGAAGGGTAACTCTTCGGAAACAGACCATTACAAAGAATACAAATGACATTGGATAAGTAGTGACGCTTCGCTTATGATCATGAAATATTGGACTGACCATGTTCGACTATCATTTAATCTTGGCATAGTGTAGATGTAACTTGGGAGGTCTCTCTGAAGCCACGACCAAGATGATACAAAGTTTCTATTTGGCTAACGTTTCGGCCAATCGCTTTCGTCAGAGCCTTAGATGTCACAAGAAGACCGTTTCAACTTTGAACCTTGTATCTTCTTGGTCGTGGCTTCAGTGAGACCTAGGCTATCAAAACAACATGCGGTGAACGCAAGGGAAAGACGTGAAAACAGAGAAAAGGCGTCGAGAACGAGGAAAGAGAGTTTTCTCGAAAGAGCCACAGCCTACGACCTCGCAATCTGCAGGCCTTGCCAAAAGAGAGACTCAAAAGATAACCCACAGCAATGATGGGAGCAGCTGAATAGAACCACATAATCGTGAGATCTTCGTTCTTCAGAACCGAAGATCTAACCTCCTGGCCCAGACCTCTCCTAGCAGACATGAGGCGTCGAGCTCCCCATTTAATCAATGACGTGAGCGGAGCGGAGGACCTTGGTACTGAAAGTTATTTTCCCAATTCCCGCAGAACCGATTTAGCAGACTAAGAGTCATCTTATGGTGCGCAAGGGAAGCACTAGCAGACAGTCGAGGTGGATTCCAGGTGACAAAGAAACATGGCTGTGAAGTGATGGAGTCCAGCAAGTTGTGAAACAGAGGAAAGCCGTCGAATAGCACTACTGGCGAAAAATTCGAATGCAGAAGACACAGCTGCGGAAAAAGGCCTGGAAAAGTAGGGGTGTGGGTCGATTCGTGCGATTCTGGGTGCGCGCGGCAAATTGCGCCGCGAAATTCAGTGCGATTTGGACGACTGCAGCGTTTGTCATTGGGGCCCAAATTTGAACTAAAGTAGGTTAGTATGGTTGCCCGACCCTACTAAAGTACTCTACTTCAAGTTTGTGTCCCAATGATAGGCGCAGAAGTTGTTAGAATAATCGCAAATTTCGCCACGCAAATTGCCGCGCGCACCCGGAATCGCACGAATCGTGTCCCCCGAAAAGTAGCCGTAGCAAAGCCAAACAATACGGGAATCGACGCCTCGTATGAGAGGCTCAAGGACCAAGAAGAAATGTTCGTTCCCAGCCTAGGCGGGGCAGGACGCGGCATCACGCTACCAAGACACGTGAGTAGTGGGCTGTTAACGACAGCGGGAGTGGGGGCCCTGAACAGCCAGATCGGGTCTGGCACAGGTGGAAAAATACTAGTGGCGCATTGTCGGCATCTTTATCAGTCTAATATAGAGACACAACTCTAAAAATTGTATAATTACTTGTTCATCGGTTTTCTTGAAATTCGTTGACCTGACGACTCCGATTGGTTTCCAGCACAATAAAAGCAAGCAACTCGTCGCTCGGAAGAATGCGGAAGAAGTCAAGTTCGCTGCTGGTAGTTTTATCGACCTCTACAATAGCGGATGCCTGTTCAGATAAGAATGGATAAAGACTATTCTTCACATTGATGATCCAGCTGTCCTTATCAAAAACACGTCTTTCTGGTGCATCGTCATCCGATTCCTCTACATCAACATTGACAAGGAGGGCACCATCGTAACCTGCAGACTTCCAGCTACTCGTCATTGTCGAGCAACAAATTGAAACGTTGGTTAAGCTGTCATCTTTCATAGTGTGTGCACTTTCTTGGACGGTGGCAATTGTGACTGTGAAGTGGAAGTAATCGCATATGGATTCTTGCTATGAAGAACTGAAGAGATGGAATGTGACTGCCTAGGATTGTAGGTAGACAGATAGACAAGGCTGACGCGAAGAAATCCAAGAATAAATCGAAATGTCCCTCTGCGCTCATATAATTTTTGAAGCTTCGACGGGGATCAAGAATGCTTTCTCCAGTACCATGTGAAGTATACCAAATGCACCTGCAACCTCTCCACACAATGCACCATAAACCTGCGAAGAGGAAGAAGGTAGACAGAACGCATGTCACAAGCTCTGACAGGGAAGGTCTTTCAGGGCGTGGGACGCTGTTCGAAAATGTTTTTTTGCATGGTATAGGGACATGAGCGCTGAGTATAGAATTATAGGCCCTTTTCGCTAAATGGCCTTATGAATGCCGAAAAGGGAGTGAGAAATATTTTGTCAGAATTTGCCGTTTTAACCCATTAAGCGTCGTTTGTTTCATTCATGGCGTCGACTGTCCGCACAGTAGAAGGCGCTGGTGGAGTGCACATTGTAAATAACGAGAACGGTAGCCAAAAAAGGGAGCCACATGTTGACGAGTGCGGGGAGGTTTCATATGCGCTCCTCAGAGTTGTGCTGCTAGCAGCGACGGATGGTGTGGTGGATAGCGATGTGGGCTTCGACGTGGAACGACTAGGTTAAGGTGATGGTTCAGATCTCCGAAGCTTTGTCGTTTTTGCATTTTATGCTGCCACCTCCAGATTGGCTCCATATTGCACCAGGGCCAAAGTAAGTGCCTGACTGGTCATCGTCGTGAGAAGGACCTCTTCAATTCGTGAGAATCTGATGTGTGGAGCACTAGCAGTGGAAGAGCTTTGAGGCTTCAGGCTCCCAGGAGCCCTCTTTCCCCCCCCCCCCCCCATCAACATCCTCACGCAGTTTTTTCATCAGTTCGGCTGTTTTTGCATCCTTCACCTAGAGGTTTTCTTCAGTTGGTAAAATGTTGGTATGATATCATTTTGGTAGTCAAAAAACTCGATATCATATCATCTGGTCTTCAGACATTGTATGGATACCAGTCGGGCCGCCCGGCTAACGCCAGGCTTCCCTCCTTCTTAAGGGGTCGCCCGGCCTCGCCGGGCGCTTTTCCTTCTTGTAAGAAATTTGCTATGCGTAAATAACACTTCGGATTCTCCTTTTTCTTTGAAAGCTCTACACCCTCAGTATTAGCTCTGAATTGGAAGCGATTTTTTCTGTATTACAATTAGAAGTTTCGATTCATTGCTCTTAATCTCGAAATTGTGTCAGATTGATGGCTTAACTGATTGACAACCAATGTCTTGAATGGTACCCAGAAATGGATAATAACGCCTATCACAGACGTCGTTATCAACGGAACGTTTTCTCCACGGATTTTTCATTAATTGGGAATCCCAAATCCTTAGCGGTCAGATGAGTTTAGTCACAAATGATATGCAACAAAACAAAAAGGAATCATGGTACTTCATCGTGTCAGAAAGCTTACTGCGTAACGGTCGTAGTTTAATAGCAAGAAATGAACAAATTCTCATTTCGTAATGGAGAAATGTCATTGATCAGTCGCTATTATAGCATTTACAGCATTAAAGAGGCAGTGTTTGATCATAAATACCTTTTGCTATTTAAGCCCCTTATCAGTCCTTATCAATTGTTATCAGTTCCTGTCACAGAGTACCTACGACCACGTCACATCCTACATTGCCGTCATTGAAAAGGTTCCACTGTTGACACGAAGGGGCTTGCTCGCTTGTTATTATCTGTCCTTATCACTAATTAACTTCGGTCCCTTTACCTCCTCCACTATCTACTGGAATGCTCAGTTGTTAGTATTAAAGACGTTGTAGATTTACTTGCTCTCGCCTCCTATCAGTTTCTATCAGTCTCTAACAATTTTGCGAAGTGCCAAAGCTCTGCTGTTAACAGGAAGTAAGTAACGGTTCCTGTGGCTCTCGCCTTTCTAGGCTCTTGATCAACTCCTTTCAATTGTTATCTTATCACCTACCATCAGTGTTCCTATCCTGCTTCCTGTACTCCTACCAAGTTTCAATGCAATAGGACCACGTAAACAGGAGTTATGAACTTGCGACCTGAAATTTCTATGGCGCACGCCCCGCCCACTGTAGGCGGAGTTCGATCTCGCCGCTTGCCATAAGTGTTCCCATGCTGCCCCCTGTACTTCTACCAATTTTGAACGCTTTGGGTCCACTGGAACAGGATTTACGAATTTGTGACCTGGGATTTCTACCGCGCACGCCCCGCCCCCTGCGAACGGAGTCCAGTCCTATCACCTGCCGTAAGTGTTCACATGCTCCCCCTGTACTCCTGCCAAATCTGACCTTTCTAGGTCCACGGGGACATGAGTTATGAATTTGCGGCCCAAAGTTTCTAACGCGCACGCCGCGCTCCCTGTGCATGGATTCCGGTCCTGCCACTTACCAAAGGTGTTCCCATCCTGCCCCCCTTACTCCTATCAAATATGAACGCTCTAGGTCCACGGGGACATGAGTTATGAAGTTGCGGCCCAAAGTTTCTAACGCGCACGCCGCGCTCCCTATGCACGGATTCCAATCCTGCCACTTACCAAAGGTGTTCCCATCCTTTCCCGTGTACTCCCACCAAATTTGAGCTTTTTAGATCCACGGGAACAGGAGTTATGAATTTCCGGTCAAACACACACACCGACACACACACACACACACACACACACACACACACACACACACACACACACACACACACACACACACACACACACACACACACACACACACACACACACACACACACACACACACACACACACACACACACACACACACACACACACACACACACACACACACACACACACACACACACACACACACACACACACACACACACACACACACACACACACACACACACACACACACACACACACACACACACACACACACACACACACACACACACACACACACACACACACACACACACACACACACACACACACACACACACACACACACACACACACACACACAAACACACCGACACACCAACAGACACACTTAGCGAATTATATAAAGTAGGATTGCATAGTCCATACAATTCTTTGAATGATTTGGACAGTAATGGTTTGATTGTTGTTTTATTTTGACCGAATTCCCTTGGGAGTGATGAAAGGCGCATCCTCTTGACCCTTTGGTTTCGCGCCGTTGAAAGGTTTTTGTCCACTGTTTTGGTTGGTCATCCCCATTTCCTTCTCTCCCCACGATCAGTTTCTTCTGCAGTCACCTCGACTTCAGCAATGTCCCTCTTGTTCGTGTCCTGCCAGCCCTTCATAGCAGGGTGCGGAGTTAGGGGATCGTATGTTGAGAACGGGTATCGCCCAGACCCTTCATCTAGTTGTTAATCTAGTAATCCGGCACTTGAATGATGGATCCTTCAGCAAGAAGATTAGTTGAAACAGCATCTGACTTGTTTTTCCACAGAAGTCCGCGGTTGACGCCCAGGGAAAAGTCGGTATCGGGAGCTACAATGAACATTGGGAATCCTGTTATATTTGCATTGACGAACGGGATTGAGGTCAACGACAGCTTCCATCGAACAGGAACCATATTATAGAGTTTTGACCCCCATTACAACACTTATAGTGTGAAATGAAGGGGCCCCTTTATACTCCTGGTTGTGTGAATCCTGGAAGCTGATAGTGCTCCACACATTAAATTCTAACGACTTGTAGAGGTTATCGGTGGTCCTGGTCACGACGATGACCAGTCAGGCACTTACTTTGGCTCTGGTGCAATATGGAGCCAATATGGAGGTGGCAGCATGAAATGCAAAAAGGGAAAAGCCCCGGAGATCCGAACCATCAAAATAACCTAGCCGTCCCACCTCGAAGCCCACATCGCTATGCACCACACCATCCGTCGCTGCTATCTTCTCAACTGTGTAGAGCGCATATGAAATCTCCCTGCACTCTTCAACATGTGGCTCCCTTTTTTTGGCTACCGAACCTTATTTCCAATGTGTAGTCCACCGGCGCCTTCTACTGTGCGGACAGTCGACGCCATGAATGAATCAAACGACGCTCAATGGGTTAAAATGGCAATTTTTGAGAAAATCATTTCCACTTTTTTTTGGCATTCAGAAGGCCATTTAGCGGAAACGGACCATAGTTCTATACTCAGTGCCCATGCCCCTATACCATGCAAAAAACCATTTTTGATAAGCGCCCCACGCCCTGAAAGACCTTCCATTTGAGTCAATTCTATGAATCCGCGTGCCTTTCCGGACAAGTACAGGTGATGTCTGATCCACCTCTCCCCTATCCACCATCTGAAGTCGCGCTTCATAGCGTGATTACCAACCGGTTTGAGGTTCGCCAGTGCAAGGGGATCCCTACTGGTTAGTGTGGAAACCGGGAGGGGAGGGGTTGATGGCAAAGAACTGACGAAGACTGATGACGACAGATGAGAGGCTCACAAGGCAGGAGCCACTAGGCCAATTACCCTTTCATGTTGACGGGACAATCTTAATTATAGGGTTAGCAAAAAGTTCTACGACAAAAAAGACGGAGCGCCGAAAACTTGTATAATTATGTGATTACGGTAGCAAGATTGGAAAACTACTAGGACATTATTTTTTTTCAAAACATCAGTAAACCATGACACGCACGAGGCTGTATTATCCTTACTATATATAAAGCGCTCTGTCTGTCTGTCTGTCTGTCTGTCTGTCTGTTTGTACGGAAATTCGATATAACGTGAGGGAACACCTGGAGAAGTCGGGTCAAGTTTGGAATGAGTTGAGCATAGGGCAAGTGCAACAGAGCACATGTGAGCATGGCGGAGCTCCGCCCCCAAGGGGCGGGGCGTGCGCCAGGATTGGGCGGGGTCATGTACTATTTATTCTAAATCGGTCTCATCACAGTCCAGACGCCGGGAAAAAATGTCCAAAGGTGAGGGATGGGTCATCAACTAAAATAAAGGAAGCTTACTGGCGGTGGGCGGGGCGTTCTCGCAGTGGGCGGTACTTTTCACAGAGATTCATAACTCGATGCAGCGAAGGCGTAGAGGGCAGGAAAAAAAGCAGGAAGAGTGAGCAAGACCTCATGCGGGTTGGGCATGCGTAAGCTTAGCGAAGCCCCGCCCACGGTAGGCGGGGCGTGCGTTAAGATGAAAGCTATTTTTTAAAAATTAGTGTAATTTCTTTCGGAAACGTTCTAGAATGCGGGAAAAAAGTGGTCAGAGGTAAAGGAACAAGTGTGGTCAAATTTTCGAAGTGGGCGGGGCTATCGCCAAAGTGGGCGGAGCTTAGATCAAAATTTCATAACTCTGTTCAGAAACGTTCAAGGACGCGGGAAAAAATTGGTAAGAGGCAATGGAACAAATGTGGTCAAATTCTCGAAGTGGGGGGGGTTATCGCCAAAGTGGGCGGAGCTTAGATCAAAATTTCATAACTCTGTTTAGAAACGTTCTAAAACGCGGAAAAAAATTGGTAAGAGGCAATGGAACAAATGTGGTCAAATTCTCGAAGTGGGCGGGGTTATCGCCAAAGTGGGCGGAGCTTAGATCAAAAATTCATAACTCTGTTCAGAAACGTTCTAGAACGCGGGAAAAAAGTGGAAAGAGGCAATGGAACAAATGTGGGCGGGGTTGGCACCAAAGTGGGCGGGGCTTAAATCAAAAATTTATGACTCTATTCAGAAACTTTCTGGGATGCGGCAAGAAGGTGTCAAGGTGTAGAAGAACGAAGTGGGCGGGGCTGGCACATGGAAGCGGGGTCAGGACCAAAAATTCATCTCTTCAAAAACTTTCTGGAATGCGGAAAAAATGGTTTGGAGCAGTCAAAAGAGGGGTGGTCAAGTTTATTTTGGAAAGGGTTTGCACTAAGGTGGACGGAGCTATGATCAACAGCTAATAACTGTGCTCAAATATATCGAGCGTGATGCTATCAGCAGTTCAGCGTTTGAATCTAGAGAGAACTATCTTATTCTGATTGTCCAACATTCTGCTGAATGACTCCATCGTGTATGAGTGGCCGTCGACATATACTGCGCGCGTTAGCGTGCATAGCCAAACTGGTCATCAATGAATGAACACCCGATTCGTAACATCATCTGCTACTAGACATTGCAAGAGAAAAAACGGAGGTGTCGTGGCTTGAATCATGGGCAGCCTGAAGATACATTTACCACCGATCAACGGACAACACTTGATCGGGTCGCCTTGCTGCAAGAGAAGCCCTAAAGTGACGCAAATAACGTACCATGGATTTCTGTGGTTTGAAGGGACCCTTCCACTATGAGTTGCTAAGCGCAGACTAGATAGTCACAGTTGTCCCGTACCTTCAAGAACCACAGTATTTGGCCAACACGGTATGAGAAAGACCACGTCCTGTCCAGATGTCTAAAACCATATTTTTGATCTCTACAGAACAGCGCTCGTCGAAATATCGCATTAGGTACCAGTCAAAATTTCACCGAACTAGCTTTGTTCCAAGTTGCTCATCCGTCCCTTTTCATTACCAGAAGCTCAGCGTTCTCAAGAGTCTCTATGTGGGAGAAAAGGTTCGTAACTTCGTAGGATAAAAAATTGAAGGCAATAAATTTTTGAATCACTTCTTCTTGCCTTCGGACGAAAAACATCGGTGATTTGCAGAAAGGATAAAAAAAAGGTTGTTGATCTTCTTGGTGAATATATTTCCAGAATTTGATTGATTTTGGGAAATTTAGAAATGAATTTAACATGGCTTCCATTTTGTCTAACCAGGAAAGGATACCAAGCCGCAGTGGCCATTCAAGATGAGATGTATACCGACGTAGGAAGTTTTGAACGCTGATCTCAAATCTGGGTTCCAAATCTGCGAAACGATTCTGGGAACGAAGTTACGGACCCCCCTTCCCCAGGTGTCATGTTACTTTGTTGCTTTTATACGAGAATCAAATAGTGCTGAAACGTGCCACGATGGCGCAGTTGGGAGGCTGGCGGACTGGTAGACATGGCACGGAGGTTCGGATCCTTGATGCGGGCGCTTGTTTTGCTTTTTTATAAAAAGTGCTCTAAACTTTTGCAAAAACTTTTTACACATCATATAGACTACCTACACCCCTCCTTCATATTTATGGAACCCCAGAAAAGCCAATACAAGCATATTTTTTCGTCGGCTGCACAGACCGAATGGGGAGGGGTGCACACAAAACACTTCTGCTCCCGGCGCTCAAGACGTGGTTAAAAAACAGCAACTCATGCACTTTCAAAAGAGGGGCTTCGGATGGAGTGATGCTCCTCTATGGGTGGAAGTGAGCTGGTACAATCCAACTGTCATTTTTATGTATTAACTAAACCATAGGTGAGCACTTTGTGAACAGATTTGATAATCCAACACAAAGTGTTTCGAACAGAAAAGCTTCTGACAATGTGAGCAACGGCATGAAACAAAGTTCACCCCATCCATGACTCTCACAATTTCCGCCTAGTTGAGGATATCCCACAGTAATTTCAAATCTTCCCAGGTCCTCAGCCAGGTACCCTGATGCAAACCATGAGTTATAAAGAAATTTATTGAATCTAGGTGCGCTAAACACGAAGCACACCAGTGACATAAGGCAAAATATGGAGTTGTGGTTGCTAACGTGGAAGACTAGATCATGGACAATTACAAAAGAGACAGCACGCTTACATATGACGTCAAGAAGTAGTAAGGGAAAATATACATCGAGAGGCTCAATTTGAGATGTTGCGTCAGGTGGGGTCTTGAGCACTTTCACCTCTCGCCAGTTGACACAGCACCCTGAATCGCTCCATGACCCTTGAACGAGCTCCATAAGTAGGATTGAAGGCAACTCTCTTGATGCAATGCACGATCTAACCCAATTAAGCGTAAAATCCTTGCTCATCATGTGGGTTGTCTAGGCCCTGACCTTGACTGCCGAAAGCAGAAGATATCTATGTGCACCCCTCCCCATTCGGTCTGTGCAGCCGACGAAAAAATATGCTTGTATTGGCTTTTCTGGGGTTCCATAAATATGAAGGAGGGGTTTAGGTAGTCTATATGATGTGTAAAAAGGTTTTGCAAAAGTTTAGAGCACTTTTTATAAAAAAGCAAAACAAGCACCTGCATCAAGGATCCGAACCTCCGTGCCATGTCTACCAGCCCGCCAGCCTCCCAACTGCGCCATCGTGGCACGTTTCAGTACTATTTGATTCTCGTATAAAAGCAACAAAGTAACATGACACCTGGGGAAGGGGTCCGTAATTTCGTTCCCAGAATCGTTTCGCAGATTTGAAACCCAGATTTGAGATCAGCGTTCGGAACTACCTACGTCGGTATACATCTCATCTTGAATGGCCACTGCGACTTGGTATCCTTTCCTGGTAAGGACTTTTTTGCCAACTTGGAGCGTTACTTGAAAACGCGAAGTCGATATCAAACGCCGACGTGGCGTGGTGGTAGTGGTCTCGCCTCACAAGCGGAAGACTCGGGTTTGCTCCCCGCCACAGTATTCCTTTATTGTGTTCCTTGTTTCATCACGCTTTATTTCTGCTTTCATTTGCGCTTGTCGCACGTATTCAAGGAAAAATGGATCTTCGTGTTGATTGTGTGACTCTGCTCTAATTTGAGTCGAAGAAACATTCAACAGAATGCCAGAGATGTACGATGTGGCTGTGAGGATTCCAACACAGTTGGTCTCACCTGAAAAAGATGCTTGAGGCACACACGATGTTCACAAACCGCGCACCCGCAACATGTTGCTTCTCATTAATTAGAGACGAAACAATTTTATGTTTCAAGATTGAACATTACTCGCCACGAGTGGCACAGGAGCCTGGATTTCCATGAACATACCCCGCTCGTACCGAGTGATTTGAATTTGAAAAAAACTTGAAAAACGAGGTGTACAGGAAATTCGATATACTTGTGGCAAAACTTGAAGTATACTGTCTCCCTGTGTCGTATTAAAGTTCGCGGTATTCATCATAGTTCTTGTAATGATCCTCTTCACCCGTTCTTCACAGAACCGAGGAAGCAGACTTGCAATGGCCTTCAACTTTGCATCCCGTAACGAAGTGCCCGTCAAGAAGTGAAGCACACCGCTTCACATTGCACAGACAAATCGCGTTAAATATCTTCGGGCACAGCTTGCTTGATGGTGTCGGCATTGTAGAAGGGTGAACACGCGTCTACAATAAGACGCATCTGGTTAGCACTACTCTCGCACAGGCAAGTCTAAATTCAGTCGACCATGAGCTTCTTGGTCTTAACATGTGTTGTGCTCGCTCTGACTAATGGATTTGAAGCAACGGATTTTCTTCCCAGATTTTTAACGCTTTTGGTACGAATATGTTGAAGGAAATCCAGGCTCCTGTGCCACTTGTGGCGAGTAACCTTCAATCTCGATACAAATAACTGTTTTAACTCCAACTGATGAGAATCAACATGTTTCGGGTGCGCAATTTGTGAAGAACATGTGTGCTTCACACATTTTTTTCAGAATTCTCCACCTATGTCGAGTTCCTTACAGGCACATCTCTGGCATTCCGTTGAATGTTTCTTTATTCAAAGTAATTAGTCATCCAATCAACGTGCAGATCCATTATTCCTTTAATATGTGCGACGAGCGCAAATGGCAGCAGAAATAAGGCATTCACGGGAACAGAAGTCAGAAAAGTTGCGAAAGTCAATAATGAAACGGAAGAATACAATGAAAAATCCCGACGGTGGCGGGAAGCAGACCCGCCTCTTAAACCTGTGGGGCAAGACCACTACCACTACGCCACATCGACATTTGATACCGAAGCGACGACTTCGTATTTCCAAGTGAAACTACGGTCCTACGGTCAAGCGAATTTCGAGCTCCCATAACTTTTTTAGGAGAGCCATTCTGCAGTTTTAATTCACATATTCGTAGACAGTATTCAAAATTTCATTGATTAATATTGATCTCCATTCAAAGTCTCATGGTAAGTAGAGTACCCCTCCTTGGTTAGCGCCTTTATTATTTATGATGCACTCTGACACAGTTGATTCGGCAGTAAATCCTCAAAAAAGGCAGCCTGGTCTAGTATTCCGATTTAACGTTCGGTAGAGATGAGCAATATGGTAAGTGGACCGAAGTCTCAGTGTCCTAATGTCGCTGCCTAATGATAACGCCCTTATGAGGGGTCGTTTTCTGTGGTCCTTTCAGCCTCTTTGAGTATACCATATTCATGGAGAGCCAAAGATTATCGGTACTGCAGTGAGTTTAGCCGTGGTGTCCGGAACAAGAAAAAAGACTTCGTAATTATTTTAAACTTGGACGCCCAGTGAGCCGCAATCTCACGGCAAGCAATGAACAGAAATTTTTCCTCCTTACCTGGTTCCATATTCTATCAATCCTCATCACTTAGAAGTCATGGCAACGCCGCTGCTCCAGCGAACGCTATATAGGAAAGAATCAGATCCATAATCGAAATAACTGATGAGATGATCTCGCACTCGGTGCTTCTCCTTGTACGCATCGACGCCTTTTCCTCTGCAGGGGTTTGACACGTGTATCCAGCACCCTTCTCATCTCACCAATCTTTCGTCACAGCATTAACGCATAAATCGTCTTTTGCTTTGTACAACTTCAATTTTTTCAATCAAACGAAAGATGCAGCTACGTTCTTTGCTCGTTCCTTTGCGCGACTCTTCCCGCTTTTTTCGCCCGTATAAGTTTATCTTCTTGCGGACTCCAAACTTTGAAACCATCACGAATCTCTCGAGTTAGTACCGTCAGTGGTATGTCGTTAGTTCTTTTCAACGCACCTGATTGGGACATAAGCACTGATGAACCTCGAGATGGTCTCGTGACTGGTATCTTTTGCGTTCGAGTTCGTGCAATATGTTGGAATCAACCAAGTGCAATTAAGCGCCTTACAGAATAAGCCTCACAATTAGATCAGGATCTTCGAACTACTCTCACAACCTAGACGACCAATTCTTCGCAAAACCCGCCAAAATAATGGGTTTCTACCGTCGAAAAATTGTGCGGCAGGCCGTTCAAGAAAAAGTGTAATATCCCTAGGCTTCTGAACCGGATGTTGATGGTATTCTAACACCTTCTAATACATGTTACTTCTCATCACTGAAATCTTAAAGTGTGTGTGTTTGCCCGGAAAATCATAACTTTTATTCCCGTGGACATAGTTAGTCCAAAATCGGTAGGAGTACAGGCAGCGGGATGGGAACACTTTTGGTTGGTGTAGGAATGAACTCTACCTAAAGGAGCGGGATTTGTGCGAAGTTCATGTTTGAGCGGGCTCTTGTTCCCATGGAACTTGATGTTCGAATTCAGTAGGAGTTTAGGAGGCAGCATATGAACATTGATGATGGGCGGTAAGACTAGATTCTGCCCGCAGAGGGCGGAGGGTCAAAAGATAAAGGGTAAAGTCTTGGGGCTCGATCGATCCCGTCTGAGAAATGCGCCCACGCATTCAACTTCCATTCATAATCGTAGTGGCGTATTGAATGCGTACGTTGTCGAGGTGGCCAGCCGATGTACACGTCAGTGCTTTTATCCTCCCAGACAAGTCAGATATAACCGACCCCGGAGGGATGGAAGGCTTGGTTGGCCTAGACGGATATTGATTCCGGCTTCGAACCTGTGACCATGCGTGTATGAAGTGGCCATCTGCCACCACACCAACACCTCCCTCAAGGGCGAAGCGTTAGGAGAATTAATGTTGTTACTGAGTTCTTCGGAAGTATTAGGTTGGAAGTAAAGTCCTGCAAAACAATGGAGGTCTTCTTCAAATCATTCCTGAAAGTTTCCAGCCCAATCAATTTTCGGAAATATATTTACCAACGAGGTCAACAACCTTCTATTATCCTTTGAGTAAATCACTTATGCCTTTTATCAAGGAGTGAGGAAGCTGTGACTCAAAGTAATTGACTGCCGTCTTCAGATCACATTAAGTTACGATTTTTTTTCCACAACGGTATGCTCAAGAAGGCGGTGTGCACGATAGGTAAAAGGGGCAACACTTAGGGAGTACGACTGACGAACAACGTGGAACCAGATGGAATCGTATCGTAGAACGTTTGACGCGTGTTTAAAGCGAGATTTCGACGTGCGCTGTGCCCCCAAAGGGACCTGATTTATGGTTTTGATCGTCCTTCTCTAACCCTGTTGGCCAAATTTTGGTGTTCATAGGGGTAACCGATAGCTGTGTCCATCTAGTCTGCGTTTAGCAACTCATAGTGATGGGTCCCTCCAATCTCCATTGAATCAAGGGACGATGCTTGCGTAACTTCGAAGGCTAGTATCTCCCCCAGTCAAGCGATCCAACCGATTGTTGACCGTTGATCGGTGAGCAGTGCCAGCATTGAATAGGTTGCTGACAATTCGCTGCAGCCGCTACACCCGCGTTTTTCCCTTGGCGTGATGGTACGAATTGGGTGTTGTCGATTCATCGACTGTAATGCTGCTAAAGCCTACACGCGTGCCTTTATTGACTCATGTGTTGATTACCTGAGGAATGTGCTACAAAGTTATCGCTCTTGCTACCATGTTCACACTGTTGATACAAATTGCTGACGCTTCAAATTCTTTGTTGCAGGACTTTCCTTCCAACCTAACAATTTTAGGAAAAAATCTTTGAACACTTGTTCTGGAAGCTCTCAAGAGTTTGAATGCTTTTATCCTAACGCAAAAAACGCATATAACGCGCTCAGCGTGTCTGTTGGTTTGGGTGTGTTGTGTATGTAATGTATTATGAGTGTGTTTCTGTGTGTTGTGTGTTGCGCGTGTCGTGTGGGGCAGGGGTACATACCGCGGCCGAGGATGCGCGCAACGAATTGCGAGGCGGAATTCGTGGCGGTTCAAACGATTCTGGCGCAGATAATTGGGGCATAAAGGTAGGCAAAGTAGTAGGGTCAGCCAACCTTACTAATCTGACCCACTTCAAATTCGGGCCCAATGATTGCCACAAAGTCGTCCGAATCGCCACGAACTTCACGCAATTTGCCGCGCGCATACTCGGAAGCACGTAAGTTCCGTCCCCCGTGTTGCGTGTTATGTGTTAAGTGTTGTATATGTATGTTTGAATTTATATATATGTGTAAGTGCGTATTTGTGTATGTGGGTGTGTGTATGTATGCGCGTATATGTGTATATGCATATGTGTACAAGTGTGTATGGGTGCGTGTGTGTATGTGTATGTGCCTATGTGTATGTATGAGCATGTGTCAATGTCTATGTGTATGTGTATATGTGTGTATTTCTGTGTGTCTGTATGTGTGTATGTCCGTATGAGTGTGTATGTGGGTGTGTACGTGTGTGTATGCGTATGTGTTTATGTGTATGTGCATATTTATGTATGTATGTGTGTATGCGTGTATATGTGCATGTGTGCAATTGTGTATTTGGCGGCTACGCACGCTATCGCGTGCACTGGGGGCTCTAGTCTGAAGGGAAGCAGCCACATGAGCTTCTGATTTTCATTATAGACCTCTATCATCTGAGCCTCTTTTCTGACACTTCTGTAGCGGCCATCATGTTTTTGCCCCATGGGAAGCATGGAATTATTCCGCTAGACCACGAAAACTTCGACTGACCGGCAAGAAGTTCAAGAAGGGTGTGTGTCATGAAATAGAGAAGCTTGCCCAGCTCGGCTGGTGCATTAGCATAGCATACATAACACTTGATTTCGAAACATGGAATCTATCAAGGCAACACTTCCGTATACACAATATATCGGCTCGCCCGGCTTAGCGCGGGCTCTCCTCCTTCCCGCTTTAGAATGGCCTCCCCGCCTGCACCACCCATAAAACTTGAGCGTTCTAGGTCCATGGGAACAGGAGCTACGAATTTCCACTCAATCCCCGCCCATTGGCCCACTTTGGGCGCAGTTCAGTCTTGCCGCCCAGCATAAGTGTTCCCATCGTGCCGCCTGCACTCCTACTGAATTTGAACGCTCTAGGTCCACGGGAATCGGAGTTATGCATTTTCGTACATAAATGTAAGAAACGATGCAAACTTCGAGGCACGCTCCGCCCATTGTGGGCGGGCCTCCGCTGACGTCATTTATGCAGGAAACACCTTCGATAACGTTTCTCCTACATCAACTTTTCCTGCTCTGTTGTCTTTCTCCAAACCGAGTTATAAATGTTCATAAAGCATTGCATTTTTGGAGAACGCCCCGCCAATCGAGGGTGGGTTTCCCCAATTCGATCTAAGTTACCAATGCTTGCCTCTAGCCACCTTTAAACCCCAGATTTGAAGCCGTCTCGTGACTGAATTTGAAATCATGGTCCTCAGTACAGCTCATTTCGTTGCATGCCACGTCCACTGTAGGCGGGGCTCCGCCAAGCCGATGTGCACTTTATACACGGGTGCCCAAATAAAAACACTTTCACTGCTCGGCTTGTACCACCAATGTAATCAAACTTTATTGAACTCTGACTGAATATTACCACCCGCAAAATCAAGAACACATTGTCCTCGATAACGGAATTCTTCAATGGCCTTCCGCACGGACGAAATAGAAAGTTTTTGCCATGCAAATTTGATGTCGTCTGAGGTCGGCGAGATCGGCTCGGCTCCCACGACGTCGCAGACCATTGCGGAGTTGTCGGGGCTACAGGAAGTCAGCCGTCTTCTAGATCATAAGTGACGATGCCCAAAAATCTGTCCGTGAGCGACTCGATTGAGAAAGTTGCGTATCTGCTTGTTGCCGACCGATATCCCATAAGTCGTCTTGAGCGCGTCCGCGATGGCAGACGGCTTCATATTTTGATGCCAATATAGGAACCACACGAGTTCCTGCTTCCTTTCATCAAGCAACATTCTTAGTACAATTTACTCAATCACATTCTTCTGCTGCTTCAATCGGTGCGACGTATTCCGCCCTGGATTAGGCCCCATGCATAGTGTCTCGTTTTTTGGGACCCCTGTACTTCTCGGGACATGGCCCACCCATCCCACGCTTGACCCAGCCTCTCCAGGCAGATCTGAAGAAGCTAAGGAATTTCGTGACCGACATACAGACAGACAGACAGACAGACGAAGCGCTTTATAGTAAGTAGGATAGGATGCTTGTGTGTATTTGCGTGCATGTGTCTGTGTGTATGTGTATATGAGTGTATGTGTGTGTTTATGTGTATATGTATATATATGTACATGTGTATGTGTGCATGTGTATATGTGTGCATGTGTGCGTGGGTTTGTATGTATGTGTGTGGGTGCGTATGAGTATATAAGTATGTGCGTAAGCGTGTATGTGTGTCTATGCGGGCGTCGGGCGATCCCATCGATTCGACATTTATTAAGGGTATGTGTTTTTAGGGAGAAAATGAACAAATCTTTTCTTATATGTGATTGCAGGATCAGTTTGAATAAGGAGTGTTAGAGTGAAGCGTTTCCGGAACATTTCACTTTTTTACTGCTATCGTGGCTGAAGAGCTCCTGGGGGTTTTAGATATATGTATAACATAAGCCCACAACATCTTATCACAGAGCACATTTGGAAACTAGTTCACAACCTTTTGCAATTTTTCACATCAAAGTGATCTGATTAGTAGGCATGGATGATGATAATTTGATGGCATTGATCGAAGCCGACCTTCATATAACCTTTGTGAGAGATTACTGAGAAGACCAACGGATCCAAGGGAATATTTAGGAATATCGAAGAACTCGGACTGGTTAAACACTTTGTTTTCAGGTACCGCATGAGTTGAGGTTGATACGCTTGACGCGGCGAGTAAGCGTCTGCAGTATGCGCTTTAAATGCGATGAAGGCACACCATTTTTGAAGCGAATAGTCACTTTTGATGGAAGTCGGAACGACTATGATAATGTTACTCACAGACCATTCTAGTGAACACAATATGAACCTGCCCAAACGAAGTTCAAAGCTGATCTCCAATGAAACCAAGCCAGCTACTAATTTGACGGAGTTACGAGGGCGAGGCGTAATTTGAATAGCTTTGGATGGATCAGAACATCAGCTTGGACCACTACTTATACGAAGTCAATGAAGCAACCATGATCGACTTTCGATGAATCTTGGCAAGATATAAGTCTCGGCATGAATGTGTTTTTCAAAAACCCTCAGCCAAGATGATATAACTCTCTAAGCCATAAATATTTGGGATTTGTCCATATCGAACACCACTGCAGACTTCAACTCAGCTTAAGAGTAACCTATAGATATCTAAGTCACATCTGGGAACCCACCTTGGAAAGAGAGAGGATGACCTGTGCACCACCTTCCAAAGTCCTTATCCAAAGCTTTCGCCTGACATTGGGTGGGCTCCGGATGACCTGACCCTCGACTTGAAGTCGGTGGCAATTGTAGCCCACAATGTTCGAGGATCGGGGCGAGTGAATTTGTTATGCCCAGGTATTCGTCTTTTCGGTTCATTATGGGGTTTTTAGCGTCAATTTAAAATGCTTTTACAGTTTTGCGCGGAGGTCGTAGGCTCCGCTTCAAAATCCTGATTGAGACTTCAACGCCCACGTTTTCTTGGCATTGCTTACAATGATCTCCGTGGGGGGTTTCAGGCCTCGATTTCTTCAGAGCAAGTAGGTGTTCCTTAACCATACATATAAAAGGCCGTCTGGTCTCACCAATGTATTCTTCACTGCAGATCTCGCATGTGATCAAATAGATCACCACTGACGCTAGCAGTTCGCCTCTCGCCCTTTGGGGTAGATGACACAATGGGAGGTAATGCAGAGACGGTCAAGCAAACGGTTTGAACCAGCTTTTCCCATCTTTGCTGTTCTAAACACTGAACATGTCCGCTGTGATGGCCCGCTTGGTTTCGAGAGGATGCGGGTGCGCCGACTTAAAATGGACCAGGACATTCTTGCTGGGTTTATTGTACTCGAAACTTGTGTCCATTCCCTTCTGAGTTGAGCAGGCGACAAAGCAGTCGTCTACATAAAGGCAATAGAGCACAGGTCGGCAATCCAAAACGGGCCTTTCTATTTTTGAGATGTAGACAGTGGCTTGCACTGGTGCCAGCCTCTCGCTCATGCTAGTGCTCGGACTTGCTTGAAGTACTGCCCGGACCACTTGGGAGACAGAGAGCCTGTACATATTTATAGACCCCGCAAACACATTCAGGAGCTCGTGGGTGGCCTGCATGACGTCCTCGTTTGTGTTGAGAGAGGGCACATCGAATGACTATGACGCTTTTTATCCCGAGTCTTTCGCAACGGTCGAGGAAGCTCGTGGTGTTACTGAGGCGAGCGGGGATAAATGGTAATAAATGAGTGAGCAAGAGTTTTAATGGCATATAAACTATCGGTAGGACCTCCTACGTTCTTGAACTAAGCTGAAGTCTGAAATGGTGTTCGACATGAATGAATCTCAAATCCTTCTGGAATCCAAGTCCTGACAAAGGCGACAACGCCGAAACATTGACCGGGAAAGATTTATAACATTTACGCTTAGGCTTCACAAAAAACACCTTTATACTCAATGAAGCAATCGTTAAAGTCCTTTGAATACAGCGAAAGTTGCAAAGGAGTAGTGTTGAACAAAGGCGAGGCTAGACCGCATACATTATTGGTGGTTCGGCAATAGTTATTGAAGCTCAAGGGCATGGTTCACGATAAAAATGGTTTCGCAGATTTGCACGTGGTATGAGTTTGGGGCCCCCTCTGATACCATATGAGCGAGAATGAAGTCGAAAAACGTTCTGGATAGGGCATAATAGGGGGCCGGAGAGTGGAGCACGGTCAGCCTCCGCCCCTCGCTAGGCTGACTACGAAATCTAATTGCGGTTCACCACTTTCGCATTGTAGCAACATTAGTGAAAAATCAATATGCTAATCGACCGCTAGTATTCGGCTGTATTCCTACTATTCGACTAATATTCTACTCTATTCCGTTCTAATTAATTATTTTCAGCCGTCATCAAAAGGATCAGGCACAAAAATCTAGCTCAATATCAGCAGTAGAATAAATGGTACTAATAAAGAAGCCAAAATCAGCCGTTTGAGTGTGTTGCGCGCTATTGCAGACATTACGTCGCATTCGTCTACTCGCTCGAAAATTCCCTTAACCGCGGTTTTTTTTTGCCATCTAACGTCCAACCCCCCTTTTCTCTTCCTTTTTTGAGCTTTGTATCTCTTTTTACTCATCGTTTTTTCGCGATTTCTGCTTTTCCATTGTACTACTGTAGGTCGTACCTAACATTTTTGTCAAAAACCGGATACCCCAAAATTATCGTGAAAACCGTGCCTTTAAATGAAAATTATGCTGGGTTCACCATATAACCCCGATATCGCGACATCCAGATAGCACTTATTATGGTCGCCTCCAAACTCCTCGCGCGGAAAAACCTTCGCCGAGGAAAGGACATCGAGCCTTATGTGATCCAGTGTTTTTACCAAAAAGCCCAATCTTGGAGAGAAAAGAGCTAAGAAATCACACCAAGCATGACAAGACATAATCGAAAAAAGTTGAGTGTATATCAGTGAATAAGGCTTGTTCAACTCGCAAGAAAATTTTTTTTGTGAAACGACCTTGTATCGTAATTACTTCACGAACAATCTAATACTTTCGAAATTTCTACCTCACCTTTACCCACATTCGCTCATGAGAACGGTTTCACACTAACGAAATAAATCGAATTACGCATATACAGGGAAAACGGCCGAAAAGGGGACCAGAAATAATGTGAATAACTGCTTCTAATCACCAACGCCGTGCTGCCCACAAGAAACACTACCAATTTTCTGCTCTTCTTACTCTTCACCGATATGCCCATGTTGTTACCATATAAAGGGGCCGTGAGACCATTGCGATACAACATTCCAAAACAGAAGCGTCACAGGTGCAACATTCAATCGGTGGTCAGGGTACGTACACGAAAGCTAAGTATAGAATTCAAACATTTGAGTGTTCTTATAGCATAGCTTGAACAACTATAAAAAGGTTAGATTTTTGCAGATTGCCTAGTTTCTTACAATCACTCAGCGCTTGAGGTGCAAACACTGCTGAACGGGTTCTCTTCCCTTTGAGAGCTTCTTTAATTAGTCGTACACACTTTTCAGGAAGAGCAACCAACTTTCGCGAAGTAAATTCAAAGCACTTGTATCCTATGATTTCCAGCCGCTACATCATATCCGTTTTTTGTAATGATCTACAGGACTGCCTGCCCGCCCCTTGGTCATCTTTTCAGGATTCACATTACTCTGTATCTACTTCAAGTTGGAACCCGAGGATCATGGTTCTTTTCTCCCCCCAAAATATGTTAAAAACGATATGTAAAACTATTCAAGCCATTGAAGGCACAGTTAACTACAAAAAAGGAAATTTTCCCTAGGATGACTTTGTGGATGGGCTCGTATACCGCGTGGCACTGTCAAGTCGGTAGTAGGCTTACATAGGACGCTATAATAGCCCAAAGCTGGTTCAGGCTGTATGCCACACCTAAAGGCAGACGAGTCGCAGTGGTGTTGCATATGCTGTCACAGTGCCACCCATATTGGAAATTCAGGCAACCAGTCATGACACGCGATGTGGAAAGACAGTTTTAAACAATTTGGCTTGATATAGCTAACTATTTACGCGACTCGAACAACTGAAATTTTGTACAAATACCCTTTTCATGGCAATCGGACATGGTAATATCGTATACCCCCTATTTTAACTACTACTAGAAAGCCTTATTCTTAACAAAGTCGGCGAATTTTCTCGCTTCCTATTCACCTTAACGATGCACACTATCCACCATCTCTTCCGCTTTTTATAAAAGGTGCTTCGAAATGACCAAGGTCTGTGCCTTCAAACAATGTTACAGAAAAAATAGAGCACCCTATCACGCTGAAAACAGATTCGAAAAAGGCGATTCGAGAAAGATTCAAAATCATGAGTGAGAGCCGACGCGTCTGAAGCTCTTGAAGGACACCTCATCTTCCAGCATAATTTGCATCCTCGAGCAACATCACAATTACTTGCAAATAAATAATTTGAACACACAACTGGTTTAGGCTTTGGAATTGTACCTCTAGCAAAAAAAAAACAGTAAAATTGAAGTAATGCGCGGTTCACTAATACATTTCACCTGTAGCTTTTACCAAACAACACGGGTCTGTCACTGACTGCGACAGAACAGAACATCACGGAATCCCCACAATCAAAGTAAGGCCAAAAGATGTTACATAGCTGGAGATCACCTACAGAAAAATCCGTCTCGACAAGCGAACCCTAGCTTTTCTTCTTTCCTGTCGCAAACGCAACAGTAACTAACGCTGCTTTCATTTCATCCATGCCAGTGTCTCTAATCCGGGCAAAATACTCGGTATTAGAGGTCATAATGTTAACAAATGAGCAGTGGTTCCCGCCTTTTCTATATATAAACACCCAATCTTCTGCTGTTTCTGAACTGTTGACAAGAATGTTCCTTCGCACTTCACGTTTCTCACTATACAAGCTCCGACGGAATTTTACTCTTGTATAGTATGAACCTTCCATACGATTCCGCACTGAAATCAGTTTGCCCTTTCGGGCTGACTTCAAAAAGGTCTTTTTACTATAAACAATCAATCCTTCGAACTGACCATCCTCACTCAACCCATCCAAGCCACAAAAACCCTGTGTGCTCATATCAGGAAAGAGGGTCTCACACTATTCGCAAATCTAACTTGCTGAAGTCGATTGATTCCCCAGGCAGAATGGAACAAGTAAGCCCTATTGAGCAGAACTTTACGATTATGAAAGGCATCCGGCATACAAAGGCATGCACTATCCGAGTGGAACTAAATAATTCTTACTTCGTTCGAGGATCCTTGCTTTTTGAAAAAAACGAATCATTGGAAGCGAAACTGCTTCTGTAAAGCTTTGATCTGCAGCTATTCTCACATATAATTATAATTCCCTTATGCTGTAATCCCCCATATGCTACTCTGCACACAAACGTTGACATCTGCAACATTCGGGTGTGGTGCGGTTGAATCGAAACGGTCGCTTCGCGGTGAAAGCGACGTTAGCGAGGAATGTAGCAGAGTGAAGCAGAAGCATCGCAGCGTACAAGGAATACAGGGACAAAAGAAGCAACAGCAGAATCATGCCAAAGTAATAGTCGCACATCGATCGAGCTGTATGAAGAAAGCTAGAGTAGCAATCACGAGGCAACTGATCCACGCTGCTGCGTGCGGCGAATCGATTACACAAAACTGATACAACTGCCCGTCTCCCCCTACACCCTCTTTGTCAAAAACGTCTTTTTGAAGCTTCCGCTGATGAACTATCACCTTCATATAGTTCTTATGTTATTCACTAGTTGTTCAACGGCTCCCCTCTATGATCTTTCATATAAATCTAGATGGCGACTGTGAGATGATTTGGACCATTCAGATATCATTATACTTCTTAGTCTGGCTTCGCTCAATTGGTAGCACACCCGCCATGAGCATTTATTTTATGGAATTTCGCAACTATCTAGTGACTACCCTTTAGATAGCCGAATCGTCTCAGATTCAACGTGCTTTTGCCTATTGCTCCCACTCACTTCACTGCAAGTTCTGTTCACAATGACTACTATGCAGACACATACTTGCACAAACTTCGCAGCATTAAAGATGCCTCAACATCGGCATTACAACACCTCGGTTTTACCTCATCATGCATGGATCCAACCTTTCAATAACCTCTCACGTACAATTGAACTTTCCTCTTTTGTTGTTTCATATTCATTTATTCCCAACTCTAGAACTTTCTTGTACGAACTTAGCCCCGTCAATCTCGTGCAATACGTGCTTAGCATATACAGTTCGTTCACCTCTACTCTTTGCTAACCTCTCCACATTGTTTAGCCCGACTTCAAACATTTTCAACAGAGTTGCGGACGCTCGTAGCAAGTACACTCTCACGTGGTCATGCCACTATTAGTGAACGAAGCTTCACTCGGGTAGGTACACTTAGCTCACTCTCAGGAACGCTGTGTGCACCGCAAGGTATCTTCGAAGCCTCATTTTTTCTCCAACTGTGGTGGAAGAAGAAGATAAATTTTACAGAAGTCCCTAACCTGTCATGTAAAAAAGGCTTCACTAGCCCACATATGTTTTGTACACCTCTCCCAACGATCTATCCACCACCAACGTGACACGACGCTTCGTAGAGCGCACAATTCCAACTAACGAGAAAAATTGAAATTCGCAGAACAGAATTGGTCACTTTGAAGCTTAATTACTATTCAGTTATTCATAATCCTAAACCGACTTTCATCTCAGCCAGTGACGATAACTAGGTAAGCACAGGCCATAGTAGCCAGAGAAGTAAAGTCCGTAAGAGACGTAAAAAGACGGCATGAGAGTCCAGTGCTAACGTCGTTTAAACACCGACTCGAAAGGATAGAAAGGGATGATGAAACTAAACTACGTGGTTTGAGTGCAAATTTTAAATAACTGTGGGTTTCCTTTACCTAAAGCTTTCTCCGAGGGACCTCACAAACTGTATCGAACACGAAAGTGTACAAATTCAGCACTTCACTGAGTTAATGAGTACTGAACAGAATTAGAAAAAAAACCGTGCATTGATGGTCAGAGAATCGATTTCAACTTCACAGCAGTTCGATCTGAACGACCCGTGCAAAAAGTACCGAAAGCAAACAGAAGAGAATAATTCTACAAAATATCAACAATATTTTGAATGCAAACGAGAATATGATTTTGTTTGCATTAGCGGAAAGGCTTTTTGATGTAGTACTCTTTCCAATTAGTTCCCGATCCAGCTGCTGAGAGAATTTGATGAGATTTTTCTTTGGCAGGCGAAACCATGTAAGCTCCTAGAAGAAAAAAGTCCAGGATGAACAAAAATGAGACTTAGGCCTTAGCACATATTCATATACCGAAGCTGTATTTTCTTGTGTACGCCATAATTCATTTTTGCAGCTCAATCAGGAGCTTGAATGGGTTCAAAAAGGACCAGGAACCTTTCCTTGATGCAAAACAGTTAACACATTAAGGTGCAATATTAGCCACCACCTCCACTCACAGGGCCGACGAATGTTCAAATAGCGTTACCTTTACAAACAAGTTCGAAAGAGAACACTATGCGCGATACATGAAATACGTACCGGCCTACTGTAACACCAACTCTGTACAATGAGAATCATTCAACAATACGGCTCGAAATTAGCCACCGATGAATAGAATACTTGAAAAGCAGCGCAAAGAGCAGAGATGCGGCACAGTGCTATAGAATTTGGATTCCCAGCAAAGACATGCTAATTGACATTGCTTACTAGATCCTTTGATTCCTTCGAGTGTCTTGAAAGACAGTTTTCGGTGAAACTCACACCAAACAGACTGTACGAACAAATTTTAGAATAGGCTACCAGGTGGGTGTTTTGAGTAAGTGGCATTGCTTGGTTGCAGCGCATCACGTGAAATTTTCGCCGCTCAGAAACGAGGGCTGGACAGAGTCAAATCCAGAACAGCATTACGAAAATTTCGTTAAATGGTGAATAAACTGATCTTTTACCACAGACAATAAGCTTGTTGATTGCTAGTATCTCCCTCTCTGTCCATCCTTCTCTCTTTCTCCCTCGATCTCTATACCCTACAACAACCTTAAAAAAGTAGTAAACACTTGCAGTAGACTTTACAGTTATTTGTATATCCATATCCCTCAAGAAAAAAGACGATAACGAAGTCTCTTATGCTTACAACATGAAAAAAGAGCCAAATCGGCTACTAACGCTCAAGCCGAAAAAACTATTTCCGATAAAGCAGACGGAAGTTTTGGAGAGCTCGCTATCCTTAACCTATATTTTTTCTAGAATAACAAAGCGTCAAATTTATGAAATTTCAGAGAGATCTGCTATTCATGTCCTATATATATATTTCTGATATCACAAAGCGGGGATAATTCGAATGATGCAAAGAGCCCTTCCTAAAAAATCTGCTTGCCCCCCCCCCCTTCCTAAATTAAGAAGGAATTAGTAATTAGTCGATGACAGCATGATGCATAGTAGCCCGTGTTGCATTCTAGTGCAGAAAGTGCATGTGTACCTCAGGGTCAGTGCTTCTACCCTCCCATTTTACGAATCCTGGAATGAACGGGTAATGATCCAAGAAAAGATTACTGCCCATGCTCATAGAAGCGGCGCTTCTTACTGCCCATGCTCATAGAAGCGGCGCTTCTTCGCAACATACCATTGCCGCCGTTGGACCTTTCAATTAACATTCATAATTTGTGAATTAAAAGAATACGATTAGGAGTTTGCAGACCTAAACCTTGAAGTTGCTCAGAGCTACTGTATACAATGTGGAAAGAAGTATCGATCTGACCTATGAAATGGGTTCCCCTGTTCAAGAAACCCACGTTATTTCATTCGAAAGTTCAAAATATTCCGAAAGGAAAAAGCAAAAGTCGAAATTCTCCAAAACGGTTGCTCTCAAAACCAAGCAGTTCCACGTTTGACGTCAACGAAAATCGTCCCCCATGACGATAGAAAAAATAGAATCGATACTAAAATAAATAGACAAAAGGAGTTACACAGCCGGCAGACACTTGACCAAATTGATTTGACGTTGCAAATGCGTCCCCAGATACGCACGATTAGACCCGCTTGCACGAGGATCAGGCAGAAGCCTGTGAGCTTATTCCTCCACTTCAAAGGATTCCTCGAAGTCTGGCAAATTGTAGCACCTCAACTAGAAGTCAATGCGCAAACCCAATCTGTCCTGGACAGACACTCAGGCTCGCAAGCAGTGATACTCCCTCAAAAATTAGTAAAGGATAAGTAAAGGTACATTGTCTCTATTTTTCAAAAAATAGAGTTGTTAACGAATTCAGCTAGAACCCTAAAGAGCAACGAAAGGCAATTCAAAAGAGATCCAAATACAGTGAATGAGGCGGCCAATGAGAACAATGTCGACAAAATAGTGACCAATAAACAAAGACGTCCTGGTCTGCGAACCTTCCATGTAAAATGATTGAAAAGGAATAAATTGCAAGTGACCGCCAGGCCACTAAATAAAAAAAACACGCTCCCTCTCATGACTCTGACAACATACCTGTATCGATACTAGCCCGATGAGTTCAACTCTAAACGCGAACATACCTTATTGGAAACTTCTACGATCGGATGATGATAGTTGATATTGGTCACGGGAAGACAGGCCTATGACGTCTATGCTTTACTATATGTCATAACTTATACAACCATTCAATTGTATCACTAGATCACTTCGACGCTTCCACTGTGAGGATGGATTCTTGCCTGATCCAGCTCGTTCGCGACGCATGTGGCTCACACAGATACTATCCCCGCCCCTCATGTGTTGCCTCAAGAGAGAAGAATTCAAGTGGAGCTAATTTGAAATAGTTATCAATATAGTGAAGTAAAAATTTAGCTGTTTTCCTTGATCACAGCTTGATAAAAGTTGATTCAAAATCCAAAATAGGAAATTTCTCTAGGTTTCAAAAAAACTAAAGATTAGAAACTTGCGTGTCTATAGCGAGAAAGGTATTGCAAGAAATAAGTCTCTAGTTGAGTTGAACAAATCGTTCATCGTTTTATTGCTTCTTGACGCCATACCGAGAGATTCTTCGAAAGCTGAGTATGCGAGCGCCAGACGAACATTGCCAGGAATGTGTTGGCGCGCACGACGATATACCGATCTAGCCGCATCCGATCCCCGTTGCTTACGCATCCAACGACCATACTGAAACAAGAAAATGAACCTACTATATATAACGCGCTAAGTGTGTCTGTTGGTTTGTCTATCTGTCTGTGTGTGTGTGTGTGTGTTGGTGTTTGACCGGAAATTCATAACTCCGGTTCCCGTCAACCTAGAGAGTTCAAATTTGGTAGGAGTAAGGCGGCAGCTACGGATCTCCTTCACTGAGTTCTCTCACTGAAGGATCCCCAGCCGGTTAGTGACGAGGCTACGTAGGGCGTCCCCAGGTGGCGGATAGGGGAATTAATCGCTGACCAAAAGTCACCGGTACTTGCCCAGAGACGCAGGTGGATTCAGGGGATGGACTCCTTGATTCTGCTGTGCTGGGTCGATATACCCTCTGTTCCTCGCAGGTGATCCACGCATACGTGTGTGGAGAGTCTGTGGGTGCAGTTGGTATCCTGCCCATCGACTCGGCCAAAAGCTTGCATTCGAGTGACGAACAAGTCACACTGGGAAGTATCTGGGAGGCGATTCGGGGCCGCCTCCAAAAACAAAGCCCCTCGTCCAACCCCCCACGTCAGAGCCTGGCAAGCTACACGATGGGTTTTCTTTCACCGCCAGAAACAGTAATAAAAATGGGCCTCATTCCCCTGAACCTGAGGGAGCCCCCAATACGGCAGCGTTGGGTAGGACCGCTCGGGAGAGGCTGCTAAAATCTCAGGGCCAAAACAGGCTGCCCAAAAGGAGAAGGACTAAGATGGCGATCTGTACTTTCAACGCACGGACGCTTGCATCGGAAGTGTGTATAGAAGACCTGATGATACAAGCTAGGAAGATCAAGTACGACGTCATCGGACTGACCGAGACGAGAAGGCATCGCCCGCTGCACGCTGTATTTGAGACTGGAGAAGAACTGTTCCTTGGAACATGCGACAGTAAAGGCGTCGGCGGCGTAGGTGTCCTCGTCAACACGCACTTGGCCATGAACATCGATTCGTACGAAAGCTTAACAACCCGAATCGGACGTTTGCGATTAAGAAGATGTGGCTCAACCCCAGCTCTAACCATCTTCGTTGCTTACGCACCAACATCGAGCTACGAAGAAGAGGAGTTGGAAGCGTTTTATATGGTTCTGGAGAGGCTCTACAGAGAAGACCACACTTTCTTCAAGGTCATCGTCGGTGACTTTAACGCCAAGATTGGCCCCAGAAGAACGGCTGAAGAGCTTCACATCGGGACTCACGGAGTGGAATGGAATGAGCAGGGTGAAAGGCTGTCCGAGTTTATCATGACGACCCACACCATCCATGGTAACTCGCAGTTCCAGAAGCCCTCTCATTTAAGATGGACATGGGAGTCACCTGGTGGACAGTTCCATAATGAAATAGACCACATCATCTTCAATCGGAGATTTTGCCTGACCGACGTCGCTGTTGTTCCGAAGTTCTACACGGGATCGGACCATCGCCTCCTCCGCGCTAGATTCTGCTTCTCAGTGCGTGGGGAGAGAGCTATGAAGTTTCGGAAACGAAGCCCCAAGACCTCCATCAACTGGGACCACTTCGCTTCCCTTGCGAGCAAATGGGAAGATTCCGTTATCGACAACATCGATGATGAGTACAACCGGCTCGTCGAACATCTTCACGATAGCGCTAGAAAAGCTGAGAGTCCACAAGTAGCCAAGAGACGACTCTCTTCGAGGACTCTCGAGCTGATACGCCAGCGTGGAATCGCGCGAGCAACAGGCAATTATCAACAAACGTCCGAACTTGCGAAGCTATGCAGAGAAGCGATCAAGGAAGATCTGAAAGAGAGAAGAGCAGCAGTCATGGACGAAGCCGCCGAGGCCGGAAGGAGCATTCGCAAAGCCCGACGGAGCTTCGCCAACTACAAGACCAAGATGACCTCCCTTCGTCGTCCTGACGGAACCGTTACTGCATCCCGGAGGGCAATGGAGAAGGTCATCTACGACTTCTACTCGGATCTCTTCGACAGCCACGTCTACCTGCCTACTCACCATCTTAGGCAAGACGAATATATCGCTCCTTCGGTTCTCCCTTCCGAAATACGACATGCCATCAAGTCGATGAAGAACTGTACAGCGCCCGGTCCCGATAGGATCAAACCAGAACATCTGAAGAGTATACCACAAGTCATCATCAAAACTCTGGCTAGGCTCTTCACGCGGTACCTGTCGGAATGCAAAGTACCCACGTCGTGGAAAACTAGCAAGACTGTGTTGCTGTACAAAAAGGGAGATCCAGACGATATTGGCAATTATCGCCCAATCTGCCTGCTGTCCGTAATCTACAAGCTCTTCACTCGTGTCATCCTAAACAGGATTGGCAGAATTTTAGATGAAGGACAGCCATGCGAGCAAGCAGGGTTTCGGAGAGGGTTCAGTACAATCGATCATATCCACACCCTAACAAGGCTCATTGAAGTATCGCGAGAGTACAAAATGCCGCTATGTCTTACGATCATCGATTTAAAGAAAGCCTTTGACACTGTCGAGACAGAAGCGGTAATCGAAGCCCTGGGCAACCACGGTGTTCCTACTCAATATATAAGGATGCTTCGTGAGCTCTACGACAACTTTACGACCAGGATTTCACCATTCTACAAGGAAGTCATTATTAACGTGAAGAGAGGTGTCCGGCAAGGCGATGCCATATCGCCCAAACTTTTCAGTGCCGCTCTCGAGAATATCATGCGTCATTTGGAATGGGAAGACTTGGGAGTGAAGGTCGATGGCCGCTATCTACATCACCTCCGCTTTGCAGACGACATCGTTCTCATAACACCGAACATCGAGCAGGCGGAACGAATGCTGGCCGAGTTTGACAATGCTTGTGGAAAGATCGGATTGAGACTGAACTTAACGAAGACGATGTTCATGAAAAACGGTTTGGTACCTGATGCTCCCTTCACGCTAAACGGAAAGAATATCTCCGAATGCTCTAGCTATGTGTGTCTAGGTCGGGAAGTCAACATGATGAACGACCTAGCTCCGGAGCTGTGCAGAAGGAAACGCGCTGCGTGGGGAGCATTCAAGAATATCGAGGGAGTAGTGAAGAAGACAAAGAACATCCGGCTCCGCGCTCACCTTTTCGACACTGCTGTTCTTCCTGCTTTGACGTACGCCTCAGAGACTTGGACTCTACGAAAGCAGGATGAGCATGCTGTCAGCGTTGCTCAACGCGCTTTGGAAAGGACGATGCTCGGAATTTCCCTATACACGCAAGTGCAGAAGGGAATCCGGAGTTCCGAGCTCCGTCAACGAACGAAGATCAGGGATGCCGTTGACCACGCCAAGAAATCGAAGATCAGGTGGGCCGGACACGTTATGCGATATAGTGATGACCGTTGGACCAGGGCGGTTACTGACTGGATCCCTCGGGACATCAAACGAACTCCAGGAAGGCCGCCAACGAGATGGTCAGACTTCTTCACGAAAGCTCTGAACGAAAGGAATGTTGATCCTCGTGTCCCTGGAGCGATTCATTGGACCACTCTGGCTCGTAACAGGGACGAATGGAGACGTTACTGGCGCCCGCTCGAGGAAATCGACGATCAACGGGACGACAGGTGATACAGGTGAGGTGATACAGGCGGCAGCATGGGAACGCTAATGGTGGGTGGCGGGGCCGGACTCCGCCCACAGGGGGCGGGGTTTCTGCGAAATAAATGTTTGAGCGGAAAGTCATAACTTCTGTCCCCGTGGATCTAGACCGTCCAAATTTGGTAGAAGTACCTAAGATGGGATGGGAACGCTTATAATGGGCGGCAGGATTGAGCTCCGCTCACATTGGGCGGGGTTTGGGCAGAATCCATAACTCCTGTCCCTGTGGACCTAGAGCGTTCAAATTTGGTAGGAGAACAGGCAGCATAATGAGAACACTTATGGTGGGTGGCGGGGCCGGACTCCACCCACAGGGGGCGGGGTTTGTGCGGAAAATCATAACTGCACTCCCCGTGGACCGAGAGCGTTCGAATTTGGTAGGAAAACAGGCAGCATAATGAGAACACTTATGGTGGGTGGCGGGGCCGGACTCCACCCATAGGGGGCGGGGTTTGTGCGGAAAATCATAACTGCACTCCCCGTGGACCGAGAGCGTTCAAATTTGGTAGGAAAACAGGCAGCATAATGAGAACACTTATGGTGGGTGGCGGGGCCGGACTACACTCACAGGGGGCGGGGTTTGTGCGGAAAATCATAACTACACTCCTCGTGAACCGAGAGCGTTCAAATTTGGTAGGAGCATCCAAGATAGGATGAAAACGCTTATAATGGGTGGAATAGTGAGCTCCGTCCACAAGGAGCGGAGTTTGTGTGAAAACTTAAACTTGGACCTAGAGCGTTCAAATTTGGTAGGAGAATAGGAGGCATGATGAGAACACTTATGGTGGGTGGCGGAACCAGACTCCGCCCAGAAGGGGCGGGGTTTGTGTGCAAAACGTAAACTTGGACCTAGAACGTTCAAATTTGGTAGGAATACAGGCGGCAGGATGGTAACACTTATGGTCGGTGGCAGGGCCGGACTCCGCCCACCACGGGTGGGGTTTGAGCGGAAAATCATAACTGCACTCCCCGTGGACCGAGAGCGTTCAAATTTGGTAGGAAAACAGGCAGCATAATGAGAACACTTATGGTGGGTGGCGGGGCCGGACTACACTCACAGGGGGCGGGGTTTGTGCGGAAAATCATAACTGCACTCCTCGTGAACCGAGAGCGTTCAAATTTGGTAGGAGCATCCAAGATAGGATGAAAACGCTTATAATGGGTGTAATAGTTGAGCTCCGTCCACAAGGAGCGGAGTTTGTGTGAAAACTTAAACTTGGACCTAGAGCGTTCAAATTTGGTAGGAGAATAGGAGGCATGATGAGAACACTTATGGTGGGTGGCGGAACCAGACTCCGCCCAGAAGGGGCGGGGTTTGTGTGCAAAACGTAAACTTGGACCTAGAACGTTCAAATTTGGTAGGAATACAGGCGGCAGGATGGTAACACTTATGGTCGGTGGCAGGGCCGGACTCCGCCCACCACGGGTGGGGTTTGAGCGGAAAATCATAACTGCACTCCCCGTGGACCGAGAGCGTTCAAATTTGGTAGGAAAACAGGCAGCATAATGAGAACACTTATGGTGGGTGGCGGGGCCGGACTACACTCACAGGGGGCGGGGTTTGTGCGGAAAATCATAACTGCACTCCTCGTGAACCGAGAGCGTTCAAATTTGGTAGGAGCATCCAAGATAGGATGAAAACGCTTATAATGGGTGTAATAGTTGAGCTCCGTCCACAAGGAGCGGAGTTTGTGTGAAAACTTAAACTTGGACCTAGAGCGTTCAAATTTGGTAGGAGAATAGGAGGCATGATGAGAACACTTATGGTGGGTGGCGGAACCAGACTCCGCCCAGAAGGGGCGGGGTTTGTGTGCAAAACGTAAACTTGGACCTAGAACGTTCAAATTTGGTAGGAATACAGGCGGCAGGATGGTAACACTTATGGTCGGTGGCAGGGCCGGACTCTGCTCACCACGGGTGGGGTTTGAGCGGAAGATCATAACTGCACTCCCCGTGGACCGAGAGCGTTCAAATTTGGTAGGAAAACAGGCAGCATAATGAGAACACTTATGGTGGGTGGCGGGGCCGGACTACACTCACAGGGGGCGGGGTTTGTGCGGAAAATCATAACTGCACTCCTCGTGAACCGAGAGCGTTCAAATTTGGTAGGAGCATCCAAGATAGGATGAAAACGCTTATAATGGGTGTAATAGTTGAGCTCCGTCCACAAGGAGCGGAGTTTGTGTGAAAACTTAAACTTGGACCTAGAGCGTTCAAATTTGGTAGGAGAATAGGAGGCATGATGAGAACACTTATGGTGGGTGGCGGAACCAGACTCCGCCCAGAAGGGGCGGGGTTTGTGTGCAAAACGTAAACTTGGACCTAGAACGTTCAAATTTGGTAGGAATACAGGCGGCAGGATGGTAACACTTATGGTCGGTGGCAGGGCCGGACTCTGCTCACCACGGGTGGGGTTTGAGCGGAAGATCATAACTCCTCCAGGGGGCGGGGCTTGCAGAGAAATGTCAAAATGGACCTAGACCGACCAAACTAGGAATACAGGAGGCAGGATATGAACACTGATGATAGGTTGCAAGACTAAATTCCGCCCCAAAGGGCTGGGCGTGAATAAATACTGTTAGTTCGGACCCAGTCCGTTGAAACTAGGAGGCACAGGGAGTTGGCTGGGAACATTGATGGTAGCTAACATAGTAGACTCAGCCGCAATGAAGTCTCTGGATACTTTTCTTTCTTTGAATAAGCGCCTTTGTGATATTATGCGATGTTCTATTCGGACACAGCGAAAATGGCTTACAGAAAAAATCGCTCTTAATTCGGAGCTAATACTGAGGGTGTAGAGCATCCAAAGAAACAAGAGAATCCGAAGTGTTATTTACGCATAGCAAACTTCTCACAGAGAGGAGGAGCGCCCGGTGTAGCCGGGCGAGCCCGTAAGAAGGAGGGAAGCCCGGCGTTTGCCGGGCGGCCCGACTGGTGCTATAAAACAACTCATAAAGAAATGGTTGTCTGTTTGTCTGTCTGTTTGTCTGTCTGTCTGTCTGATTGACTGACTGACTGTCCATCTGTTTGTTTGTAGGTCTGTTTGTCGTGAAATTCAGTGGTTGGGACCTAGGGCGAGTCAATAGAGCATACAGTAGCGCTCAGAAGTCTTCGGCCAAATGCTTTTTTAGGTCGTACTTTTCAGTCGTGACTCCTTTCCCACAGGACCTAGCCACGCAAAATTTCAGTATGAAGAGCATGGGTTATTGTGGAGACTGACCATTATTTACCTGCAATCTGATCATGTCCACATATTCTGCAGAAGTTGAACTCAAAATCAAATGGAAATACGGACAATGGTAACTCTGAGACTTCTTTATTTGCGGGTTCGACAGCTTTCTCGAATCAGCAAAAGGGATAAGGTTATTGGAGGAAGGGTGACCACATTTCAACAGGATGGGCTTGCACTGACGTGAGCGAGGCTTGCAATGGGGTGAGCGGGGCTGAGATCAACATTTCGCGCTCTAGTTGACGTTTACTAGTAAAAAAGATCGGAATTATCGAAGGAATGATATCATCGCTGAACTTAAAGGCACGGCTCACGATAAATATGGTTACTGAGTTCTTCCAAAAAGAATGCTCAGCGCCCCCCATGGGTGGTAGAAGGGACCCTGTCGCTCCCACAATCTCGGCGCTTAAGGCATAGTGAAAGCCCCGTTGCTGCTGTAGTTCGCTTTCCCGCCCCTCGATCGGTGTCACATTAGACGAGTGTCGAGACAATACAGATTGCAATTCTTCGTTCTAGGACCCACACACAATCAGCTGATCGCCGAATATGAGGCGATGTTTTTCTCATATCCTTTTTTCCTCTGTTATTCTTTTTGCTACCGCGATCCCTTATTTAATTTCCTACTCCTAGAGGCTGAAAGAGATGAGCTACTTCTGCTGTTACTAGGTTTTTTGTTTACTTATGCTGATAAGTGAATGAATTTCTGGTGACCATAGTCTGTTATTCGCACCACGACCCACACGCACGCAGTGAGACACATTGTATAGCTCGCCCGAACGCCCCACTCTTCTTCATTTTTCTCATCCCTTTCTCGTCCAGCCCCTTTTTAACGGGTTTTGGGTTTTCGAAGGCTTTTTTCACTTTGAAAACACCGATACACGCAATTTCTTCACCTTCATCGCACTATTTTCGATCTTGTCTCCCATTTTTCATCACAATCAGGTTTACCCAAAATCACCGTGAATTGTGCCTTTAAAGCATTCTATCGTACTACTAACCTGCACATGCAACCCTACTACACAGGATGCGCTCAGTGTGCCCTTTGGTTTGTCGGGTGTGTGTATGTGAGCGTACGTGGCGGTGTATGTCGATGTTTGTGCGTCGGAGTGTTTTTTACCGACCCGGTTCCCCTGGACCTAGAGCGCTTGATTTTTGGAAAAAGTACAGACGACACGATGGGGTCACTGGTGTTAGGTGTTAGGTAGCAGAACTAGACCCCGCGCCCATGGGGGGAGGGGGGGGGGGTACGCGAATATTTGAACATGGGAAATATTCATTACTGCTGTTTTCTGAGACCTGGAAAGTACAAATTTAGTAGGAGTGCAGGTGACATGATAGGAGCACTAAGGGGAGGCGGCACGACTTGACCCCTCCCACAGGAGGTGGGACGTACACGGAAATTGCGAAATAGGACCTGAGCATCGGAACTTGGGACGAGTATACGTGGCAGGCTTGAGACACCGATGGTAGGTAGTAGAAAGTAACTGAACTGGGTCGTGTCCGCGAAAAGATGAGGGGGGATGCATGCGTGAAATGAGCGTAGTTTGAGGGGAAACCGCAGTAAAGAAGGAATAAGATAGGAATGAGCCATGTGACTCAACGTACAGGACTTGAGTAGGACTTCGTTCACGGCGAGCAGGGCGCACACTAAGTGTGTTGGTGTGCGTATGTATGGGTGCATTTTGATGGAAATCAATAGCTCCTAATTTCTTGGACCAGACTCTGAAACCTTGGACAATGCGGGATCAACTTAACAGTAGTTGGAGGGAAGCTCGGCGTGAGCAGGGCGGTCCAATTGGTAGCTCATATTTTTAATTGCAGTGAATGTTTTCTTTTCTGACAGCGAAAGATAAATATAGAGATAGGAGTGAAAATCTCGATGATGAAGAGAATGTTGATCCATTGATCATTCTGCAAAACAGTGTCTGCTCAACCTCAAAATGAAAGGATACGTGGTTGCAGGGGCCATTCAAGATGAGATGTGTAATATCGCAGGTGGTTCCAAGCGTTGATCTCGGATCTGAGTTCCGAATCTGTCAAATGGTTTTAGTAATAAAGTTACGGTATCACTTCCTCCCTGTGTTATACCGCTATACTGAACAAATCCCCGAACCGAGCAAAGACGTAGGTGTGCAACGATGGCACAGCTGGTGGGTTGGAGCTCCCTCCAGTCACAGTAAAGGGAAAGGGGAGGGGCTGAATGACTCATCCGAAAAGTTGGGAGGGTACGTCTGTACCGAGTCAAATGACAATTTTTGCAAAAACACTGTGGAACGATAGCTGATCGATATGATAATCCACTGATTGTCAAGGAACCCTTTCTCGAGATAAGCGTGGGTAATGCACTGGAGAGACGTTGAACCCATCTTCAATTACTTTGAAATTATCCTCTATGAGGACTACATTGTTGATTTCAAGCGCCAACTAGTGGAAATAATGGTCATGCAATGGGATTGCTATATTAATTAAATGATATACCCTTCAACTCGTCCGCTAATCTCCAGAGGCAGACAGATCGGTCCGCTTGTTTCGCACCAGATAGACACAACCAGATAAGAAATCACAATTTGTCGCAAACAGACTAATGCGAAAACTCATGATCTCTCTCACTGCCTCTTAATTTCCGATGATTCCATTCAGTCGTGATGAAACATAACTTTTTGTTCCATGCATCAACAAGTACGGCTTCTTTTGGTACTCGAACTATAGAAGGCTATGAACTATTATAGTTCTACCAGCAGCAAAAAAATTGAAGCTTAGAGCCAGATCACGAAGTTGGAGGCTATGTCTCACTTTGATACCTCTACATTGTCATCGCACTTCCTCGGTGTAGATAACGAGGTTGTTTACATATCATAATAGGGTATGTTTTTAGAGCTCTACCTTACTTTGCAATCCTTCCTAGGCGGTACTCACGTTATGGTGCAAGAACGAAGGTAATCCAACAAATACGATGACCCCACTTTCTGGCGGAATGTTTCGCTGTTGACATGTTGGGAAGTGTTTTATCTGATGGACCACTTAGAGTCTTCCTTTTATTATCTTTCTCAAGCACTTTTCTTGCAAAAACATTCCAGTGTTTCTAAAAGGTGAGTAAGTTCCGCATATGACCAATTAGGTCCCAAATGTTTCGCAAGCCTTTAGGACACATCTGATGAAAAAGCGAAACGAGGGCATGCACCAAGGAGCCGATTTTTGATTCTCATCTACTAATTGCCATCTATCAGCTCGGCATCCGTTGCACACCTACGTCTTTGCGGTTCGGTGACCTCTTTAGTACGTGGTATAACACAGGGATGAATTGGTTCAGCAACTTTGTTCCCAGAATCGTTTATCAGATTTGGAACACAGATTTGAGATCAGCGTTCAGAACCACCTAAGGCGGTATACATCTCATCTTGCACTGCGGTCACTGCGACCAAGTATCCTTATCTTGTTTGTTAACTAGCAAAGTTGTAGGTTGCTGATCTCTGCTGTTACATAAATCGGGACGCATGTATGAAAAACTAGTGGTCTTGCTAAGACTATCAGTTTGGTCTTGCTGCTCTAAGAGTACAATCTTGTACAATCTGAGCTCAGGGAAGAACTCAAAATCTACACTGACAATAATCCTTCGAATATCTGCGGCAGGCGTGTTTCCGTTAAAAGCCGGTTACAAAAACAGCCAAAAATTGAACATTGCGGTCAGTGTCTTCATGGTCTAATACCTTAAAAAGCAGCACAACTGAGACACACCTTTGTCCAAAATTGATCGTAGAGCGCACAAGCAATTAAGCACCGTTCAAAAAGAACAGTTATGCGAGTCTCGTTCCCTTCACCAATCTCAAAATCCAAATACATGCGCCAGTTCTTCAGCTGTTCTGCCTCCAGAGGCTTCACGTGAAAATATGGTCTCTTGATCTGAAAATCAACTTGTATTAATGAACTCGGAGTAAAGTTGAATGATACAGAAACGAGACCTGCTCTTCAAAAGGCAAGCGGGCGACAATCATTGCCTCTGTTTCTTTGTGCCACCGGTAACGCGTTGATAGTATTTCCGCACGGAAATGTGGAAGTGCTTCCGGGTGAATCTGTAAACGTGGGCAACGAAAATATATCACAATCTGCACAATCATTTTCCAGAATGGGATAGTCATTTTTTCCAGAGTTTCACTGTAATACATTTCACTAAAAAAACCCACAACAGTTTCTAAGAACTGAAAATTGTACCTTCTTTCGAATAACTCCTTTAGTGTTGGTAGCAGCAGTCGATGCATCTCCCGAATCAGTTTCAACCAACTCCTCAGTTACGATGTTATCAATCTGAAAACATGTATTTGAGTCAATATTTAATGTTCTAAGTATCTAAGAACCGTTGGACCGGCATCTGCTGTATCAGATTCTAATTGAGTTCCAGGTTGTAGCAATAAATACCCTAACAAAGAAGGACGTTCAACTTTTGTCAGGATTTCATAAGTGTATTAGGTTATTCAGACAGCGCTGAAGGTTTCCAGACTTCCGCTTTCACTCTTAGCTTTTCAGTATATACGAGAAGCATCATGAAATTTCTCTTCACATTCTATCACTAGCTGCTGTTTCGAGCAACAAAACTCGATACATCAACAGTAAACACTAGTTTTCGGGGTCAGATTTCGGGAGCATGGTTTTCACAGATACTGAACGCTTGAGTAATTCGTCCTCACATTGAGGAGCAAATCGATGGAATGGGTCCTCGAAGAATTCATAATAAACAACAATACCACTCGTAAAAGCATCAACGAGATTGTTGTTTGTGCATTGCAGATCTGCATATAGTATGAAACTCGAAAACTCACTTTGCTTACCCTCGCTGAACAAAAGAGTGAAGAAATCATTCGTGAGTGGTATTTTGGTTGGCCATTTGATGGGTATTATCGGCTTGGCTTATTTGATGGCTATGTGCCCATTGATGATGTTCTAATCATGATCTCTCACTGTTGTTCATTCGCTTTTTGATCGCTTGTTCCTGGGAGGAGAATGGTGCGCGCTTTTGATAAGTATCCGCATATAAAAAATCTGTTCAAACAAAGGAAACGGTTGTTTGATCACCTCGAAGCCCCTCTATCCTCTTTGAGTATAATCGAGTCAGCGAAGATTTTGCGCTTCATTTTAAACTATCTTGCCTTCAAAGAGAACATGCTTTCCGAAAGCCGCAATATAAAGAATTTATTTCTATATGTGAGCAGGCACTTGGGCAAGAAGAATTTTTCACGTTTGATTGTGACGGTTGTGTTCTTACCGCTCACTCTGAGAAAGCCAACGTTTAGGCTGACCACTTTGCCGCTGTGTTTTCATCATGTTCATGTGACACTTCAGTTGATAATATTTCTACTTTTCTCAATTACGATTGATAAAAGTAGGAATATGCCCTGCCCCTTGCCAATTATTGACCTCTATCAGGTTGACCAATATTTACGCAAAATAAAAGGTTCTTGCTTTTTGCCCTCTCACCTAGTTCCGGCCATTTTCTACAAAACGTTTGGCAGGAAACTCGCTGTCCCCCGGGCCTCATTATTAATATATCTCTCATGACAAGCAAAGTTCTACTCTGTGAAAACTATCTGTGGTCTAAGCGATTCCTATTTTATACCCATCAGTGTTACACCGACACCTTTTAGGTTATGGGAAGAATTCTGAAAGCATGCTTAGTAGATTGGCTCGAAAAATATGACCTAATCTGAACAGTTTGGGTTCAACATGAACTCGTCCACGCCACTGCAGCTTCTTGAATGACCCACTTACGGATGGAAGCACTAAACCAATTGAAAAACTTTGGGGTCATCTATTTGGATCTTAGTAAGGCGTTCGATATAGTGAGCCACGGGAATGTCTTAAAAAAGAACACAGTCTCGGAATCAGAGGAGCGATATATAACTGGATTCCACTGAGAAAAGACTATATCTCGAAAGTTCCCCAGGGAAGTGTTATATCCTCGCTTTTCTTCCTGATGTATGCAATGGATCTTCCATCGACGCTTCCACACGGCCACACGACCACGGACATCACCTCCGGACTCGATCAATACAAGGGTGTTACATGGCTTATCTTGAACCCAACCACTAGGACGACCGCACAACAACAGCACTTCTGCGTACGATAAGCAACCCATCTCCTTTCTTCCCTCACCGTAATTTAATTTTGCAGAGGTCGATGAAGGGCGCGAGGTCACGGGTCACGGCCACACACTCTCCCTTTCTATTACTTTGTGGGTTCCTGGTGGCAATCCAAAACGCCCTGAGTGTTTTCCTCAGGAGTGTCCGCTTCTATTGGCAAGATGGCTACTGAAATTGCGAACTCGCTACCATCATAGCACTCAGTTCTATACATTCCTAAAGGTGTTTGTATGCGAGATTTTCTTAGGCCCTCCAGATGTTCACTAAGTGGCGTACGGAGGGGGCGCCTGCTTCATCTACATACTCAGCATCGCAGGCCTTTAACCGAATTTGGTAAATGACCCCAACATCCATGCAGTCACCTCTTCGACTAAAAGGGCACACAATGCAATCTGGGTGTCACACAGGCTATCGCAAAGACGATTTCGGATCAACTTGCGGCTAAGGTTTCTAAGAGGTATCTTCACAACCCTGACCTCTTCTTGTAGATTACACAAGATCACGCAGGCTCGAATTGCTCTGCTCATCTCTTCGGAGATTAATGGCAAACAAAGGACTGCCTTATTGACAGATGCTTGTGGACGAAGTCTGCGAAGTGTAAAATGTCCCCCACCATTCTAATTGTGACTCCTGGTGGAAGCCAGGATACCCATTAGACCGCGCGACTTTTCGAGCCATGTCCAATGATTCTGTCATAAGATCAGTATCAGAAGAAACTTTGCTGGAAACTCTCAACATTTTTGATGACAGACTGTTTTGTTCTTATGAGGTGGGCCGAGTGGCAGTGAATAAGGATAATTTTGCAGCTAGGCTTGCGGTACCACTTGGTCCGTAGTGTCCCTTTCGACAGTTGGAATTGGATATTAAGGAATGGTAACCAGTTCTCCGCTAGTCTTTCTCGTGTAAATTTGATCGGATCTGCGTGTTTATTGAGAATGTCAAACATATGTCCATCTCTTCTTGGGTGGAGCAGATCAGGCAATCGTCAGTATAGCGAGGTAGAGAACTGGTATGCGGTCTAGGATAGGTTCCTCAACTTTTGTAGGCTATTGCCAATTCTGGTGCTAGCCATGGATCCATGGCCAACCCCCTAATCTGTTTATAGTAAACGCCCCACTACATGAAAAACTAGCAATTTAAGCACTCTTTCAAGACAGTCATTATTTGGTAAGACAGTGCATTCGTGATCCTTTAGCAATTCGTATGTGGCCTTGAAGGCGGCCTTATTCGACAGATTTGTGTAGAGAGACATAACATCGAATGATTCCACTACCATGTCTCCTCGAAGACCTGCATTTGACCGTTTTTCGAGTAGCATATTCGAGTTGGTAAGGTGGGCGGGTACATACTGGAGGATTTGTTGCAGAATTCCATTGAGAAACCAAGAAATTTTACTTGTGAGTCCCCCGACATTGCTGATAATGGGTCTGCCTTTGAACACTGAAGGGTCATTCGAGCTCAGGTCTGCAGAGGTGATCTTATGCGCCCTGATAAGAGTGTACAAAACAGGGAAAGCGGCAGATCACTCTTCAGGCAGTTGATCGTGGAGTTTGGCAGTCCAGCAGCCTTCGCCACGCAACACCAGGCTTTGTTCAGTTTTATACTATCTAGTGTATTCTTTTTCAGTAGATCTGCAATAAAATGTTTTGTCCAAAAGATGTAACTGCATTATAGCCTTATCGAGTTCTTGAGGGATAACCACGAAGTCCCCTTCTTTATCGCTCACATATTCGTGTTGGTGAGGTGGAAGGGTACGAATCTTAATTAGGCTATACAAATTTTACGTTCTTCCTTTTCTTGAATACTACAGTCAGGTATGGAACCGCCAATCAAAAAAACCAATTGTTTGTGTTGAGGAAGTGGAAATACCTTTAGAGGGCTAGTTTATTATCGTGTGTTTCCAAATCCGGGCTATCTTAGGCCCATGCCGCCTTACAGGATAAGGCGTCGAGAGTTTGCATTGAGTTTGCATATACAGTAGCGCTCAAAAGTCTTCGGTGAAATGGTTCTTCAGCCGTACTTTTCAGTCGTAACTTCTTTCCTATTGGATCTAATCAAGCAAAATTTCTATATTTGGAGCGTGGGTGTATTGTGAATATTTACCACTATTGACCTGCAATCTGATCATGTTCCAGATATTCCAAAGAGCATGAAAATAAAATTGACTGCAAATACTGATGATGGTCTTTCTAGAATATCTTTCCTTTTTATCATGTCAAAAGTGTACGAGCGGTAACGCCGATCACAAAAGATGAGAAAAACGCACATAAAGTGCGAATAAGTGCAGACGCCAACAACTTTGGTTTGAGCAAAATGTGCAACCGCAACAAACACCTTACTCTTCCTGTGGATATTGCAGCATTGCAGTGAAATAGGGTTGGGTATTGTGAAATATGCTCTAGTTAGACATATTCAAATTTCGTGTCATTCGGTCCACTTAGAAAAAAGTTATGAACGAAAAAGCGTCAAAGCATTTCACCGAAGACTTTTGAGCGCTACTGTAGGTGGACTTTTCCCGATCTAGTCGTAGCTTTCAGAATACTCAGAGGTAAGTCTCGTCTCACTCCTACCAAATTCTGGCGGTTTAAACTTTAATCTCTTAGAAGACCGCGTTTCAACATATATGTTCCCAAATCTTTGTATCGCAGTCGATTCTTTAATGACAATAACAGAAAATCGTTCTTCTGCAGGACACCAATCTGGATGATTGAACTTACTTTGGATATTCTTATAATCGATAGGGTTTCATTATTCAAGAGAGCACTGCTGAAGTTAGATTTTATAAAGCTGCTTTGTATCGATGTCCTTTGATGTTTTGAATTTTGTTGTCGTCATCAGCGTCTATTTACCATGTTTTTGCGCCTGTCTTTCTCAGTGAGTTGCTTTATGTTCCTTTAATGCTAGTTTTGCGTTGGTCTGTTTTTCACTAATATGTACCAACGGTCGAATGCGCGCATTGGTGAGATTAACCGCTAGTCCCTTAGCGTGAGGCTCTTCTTCTTTTGTTTCTCTCTCCTCATCTTGCTCATGAAACCTTGCCCATACTATATGTTGCATGCCTCGCCTCAGCGCAATTTGCATCATACCCGCTACGTTATGAGAGCCTTGCTCATTCCGGCCATTACCTGGTACTTGGCCACTAACAGCTTATATGAGCCGCTAACATGTGTTATGTGCGGGTACGCTTTTATACCAGTTATTGTTATTAGGGTGTCCCAAAAGTTTTGAGAAAATTTTGGTCATGTATTTCGCAACCATGCTGCGCAAGAAAGTGCCGAGGCAGAGCCACGGAGAAAAGGTCAGTAAGAGGTCACGCTTAGCAGATCATCATAACAAGAGAACAGTATTGCACTTTATCTTTGGAAGTGAGTTGTCAACATTTGAATTATTTTCGACTGACACGACTACAGGCGCCTTCTGCTTCATTACTACCGATCTGGTCACTCCGCCACTCAAGAGCGGAATGAATTGCAGTCATCGATGGGCAGTACTGCACCATCCCTCGCCACCTGCCATAGGTGGTACGGCCGCTTCTATAGAGAGAGTTTCACTTCGACGAAGTGCCACGGAGCGGACGCCCACGCTCCACCAGGACCGACATTGTCTTAGCCTCCGTCCGAAGCAATCCTTCTCAAAGCTTGAGAGAAATGGAGAGGACGACTTCTGCTCCCCGTTCCACCACCCACGATTTCCTACGCAGACGTCGCTTTCGCGCAGCAATTCTTGCAATCATCCCCCACACCTTGACTGAGAGCGAGCGTCAGGTGCGGGTCGATGTGTGTCGGAAGCTACTCGACCGCAAGCGAACGGTGGATTGGACGAGCTTCATCATCGCTCAGGATGAGAAGTGGGTTCATTATGATAATCCATACAGGAAGTTGCAGTGGCTACCAATCGTCATAAGGCCAGAAGCCGTTGCCAAGCGTGGGGAACACGTCGAAAAGAATACGATCTCGTTCTTCTTATGCTCCGCCGGCTTTTTCTACTATGAGATCCTACCTGAGGGTACTGCTGTGATTGTAAGGGTATTCTGCGAGCAGCTGCGGGAGATGGTGTCTGGAGCCCCGGTTTCACACCGAATGCAGGGAAAGTTTCTGATTTTGATGAGTCACGCTCGACCACATCATGCTAGGGCGACGGCTGAGGAGCTGGAAAGGCTTGGGATTACCTGGCTGCCTCACCCCGCATATTCACCTGATCTTAGTCCTTCTGACTACCATGCTTTAAGAAGCCTGGAGGCCTACACGAAAGGGAAAAAATTCAACAATCGTCAGGAGGTCAAACATGCAGTGGATGAATGGATCGCTTCACGCCCTTCTTCTTTCTGGATGAATGGCATCAGTGCTCTGCCCAGTCGATGGAGGGACGTCGTGGCTAAAGAGGGCCACTATCTCGATTACTGATCTCACCTTTTTGTTGTAGTATTTTTGTGTTGAACAAACCAAATAAATTTTCTCAAAACTTTTGGGACACCCTAATAGTTGGCTACTGTAGAGCACCATCGAGTCAGCGTGATGTGTGTAGGTTTACGAGGTGCAGTGGCACATTTTGCGCTTCGAGCTTTGTTAACTTCACGGCACTCAACTAAGTCTTTCATTGAGATCTTCTCCGTTTGCCTCCCTTTCGTGGCTCTTACTAACTTGACATCTTTTTCCTTTTCTTCTGGCGCTAAGCATGCACTGTTAATAGAGACTCGCATGTTCTTAGCCATCTTATTTCTCTAAAACGAAAACCTCTTTCTATTCTGTTTCTATGATCATAAACCTGTCCACGGGTCTTGCAACAATAACAAATAAATAAATAAATAAATAAATGTTTCTACCCCCGTAAGATATATTTACAATTCCTTTCGTGCTTCAAATAGATACCGAAGTCAAATAGATTTCATTGAAATTGCGATCCCCACTGCAATCTTTTATAATATGATTTCTACTCAAAGAATGTATTGAATAAGCTGATGATAATATCTCGAAGATGCACTTCATCGTAAACGCATACACTACATGTATTTTGGACTTGCCCAAGTCGTACCATTCAAAAACAAAGTCGTCATTTAGGAGTTCTCGCATGCAACCTCATACTAAGAAATCAATCGTAAGTCATGATTAAGGTATGCTCAAACGTAAAAACGCTTCTTTCTATGTCAATTAATACTTTTAAATTCAACAAACTTACACCAATGCTGCACTTTCGTCTTACAACATCAAAAACATCTTTGAATTCATCCTCCGATATCAGGTCACATGGGTTACACATATTCACAATAGCTTCAAACCTAAAATTGAAATACAGTTAATTGCAAATAATCACGTAAAATCACAACTTGAAAATGAAAGGAAAAATGCGTAGTAATCCATACGTTCACAAGACGGAACGGTCGGTAAATTACGTTTGTCATAATAAATTCTTCAGGTAAGCTTCTGTTCTCATGAGTGCTACACACAAATATAGATCTCGCAATTGCAAAAAAAAACATGCAAGTTCTCAATGATAAACTCGCAAAGAAATAGCAGTGAGGGTCGGAAAAAACATAGACCAAAAGTGCTCTGCTCCAACACCCAGAAATTTTAAAGCTTTCCAAGCTGTTTCCTGCGATAATGAACTAGAGCTTTAGATTCGAGAATAACAATCGAGAGCACTATCGCAAAATGCCTTGCACAGCCTCAACATGGAGAACTAAGCCACTCGTCTAATCGTCTAATCCTACTACATATCCTACTACCAGTTGGGCTATGCATGCTTATGCATGCATTGTACGTCCACGACCCTTAATCCGAAGGCTTGAAAATTCTGCAGGCGCTTTGTAGGGTATCGAATCTCTGTGCAAACAGGCAGACAGACGCGAGCGCTTCAAATGTAGTAAGGATATATAACGGCTAAGTGGGTCAGTTGGCTTGTCTGTGTGTGTTTTTGACCGGAAATACATAACTCTAGTTTCAGTGGACCTAGAAAGCTAAAATTTGGAAGGAGCATAGGAGGCAGGATGGGAACACTGATGAGAGTGGGAAGACTAGACTCCGCTCACAAAGAGCGTGGCGTGGGCGGAAATATAAGTTTGGAGTTTGAAAATAATGACCAGTTGAACCTTCAACTGATCATTATTTTCAATGATGATTAGTTAGAAACAGATCGAGATTTTTAAGTACAAGCATAATACTGAATACCTTTTGCATGCCCTGTCAGCCCTCTGTCAATATCTATATTCCAGTCTACAACACCACCATAAGAAGGAAGGAAGCCCAGTGTTAGCCGGGCGATCCCACTGATATCGAAAATATACGGTGAGGCAGAATCCGGAAACAAAATAAATGCAGCAGAAAAAACGTGATTCGAGCTTGAAGCGAACAACAACTTGTACTGGTTCACGTTCTGGCAGAAACTCCAAAGCACCACCCTGCTCCGAAGCGATTCCCGTCCACTACGACATAGGCCTGAAAACTGCCGTAAAAAGGTTTCCAAGTCCTCGAAAGAGTGGTCTGCCTCTAACTTTCGAGCCTTTCTCAGGTCTGCCTAATGTTATAGGAATGTGGCGAAGATCGGCACGGCCTCAGACTAGAGTACTCTGTCAATATCTATATTCTATTGCTTCGTACAGGAAAACCGGTGGTATGAAATAGTACGAAGTGACAGGCCACTTGAAGGCGGTAAAACCTGGGCATTTGTGCTCGAAACAAGCCTGAAGGACCTTGACCTTGCATACAAAAGGGATGTGATGTTGCTACCACCGATATCGTTGTCGAATTGTGCCTGAGCCCAGGGTACGATTTCTCTCCTTGGAATGTCCGAATTATTGATTCATGCTATACGAGACGAACACAGGCGGCTCCTCTCCGGCGATTTTGAAATTACTTTGAAAATTCACGACATCATCGCATTAGACCTCGGCATAACATAAGCATCGCCATTTTGGTTTCTCAAATATTGTTCTACGATAAAAAACCTCGTAGCCAAACAGAATGCCATGAAGTTGTCGAAAGACTTTCTGATTGCGTATGTTCCATGCTCCTTAGTATTCGAAAAAGGGTGACCTCCCCTTGTTTGTATGCCTTGTTCTTCAAGTGATCCCTCGTAACTCGACTCCTTTGAAAAAAAAAATTAGGTTTTTCGAGACTAAACGGCTTTTTGAAGTTTTCCGCAATGGCGGTGCCGGAAGGGAGCACATATGACTGTCCATATTTTTGATTTTAGCAACAGAAGTCACAAAAGGGGTCTCTTGCTCCTCAAAAGCACATTTCACGGTAACTCTGAGGTATCTACTCTAAGGGAATAATGGAACTCAGTGTACAAAAGTGGAAGGATGACGAAGAAAGCGCGAGACTCGTTGGATATAAAAAAAACATGAGAATTCAAAGAAAGTAGCAAAAATGAGCTATAAAAAATGGCTGTATAGGTTCCTCCCTGTCACAACTCGGGATGAAAATGTTGCTCTGGAGGGAGAACAATTTTCATCTCATTCCAACAACACGAGGTAATCATTACACTCCCTGGGTGAAAACCACATAATACTGCAGTATCCTTCCTTTCTCCTTTCCCCGGATCGCAACGCACGGCTGACTCGGGAGACGGGCAGTTGAATCGGTTTGTGTAACTGATTCGCGCATGCGCTGTCACGGGCGGATTGCCTCATTATTGCAGTTCTAGCTTTCGTCAGACAGCTAGATCGACATGCGATTATTATTTTTAGAATGGATTCTACTGTCACATCTTTTGTTCGTGTGTTCCTTATTCGCTAGGCTGCCTCTGCTCCAATCTGCAACAATTCATACGCAACGTCAATCTCGCCGCGAAGCGACCGTTTCGAATCAACTGCACCACATCTCTACGAGTAATTCTATTGTCCTTGACCTTACCAATACCCATCCATCCTTCCCTCTATTGAGTCTATGAGTGCACCGCCTCTTCTGCCACTGAGCAACTTGATTAGTCATCCAACGCCTTAAAAGATACTTTCTAGTGTAGTCGATTGGTGACAACACTAACACCAGAAGCTCCTATACATTGCACACCTTTCTTCACATACAGCAGCGCTCAAAAGTCTTCGGCCGAATGCTTCCTCATTCGCACTTTTCGGTCATAACTCTCCATTCAGCTCTTCAGTCTCCTACTTGACCTAATAATGCGAAATTTCGACATGTGTAGCTCGGGGGTATGGGAATATTCACCACTATTAACCTGCTAGCTGATCACGTTCCAGATGTCTCAAGGAGCTTTAGCTCGAAATCAACTCGAATTACGGATGATGGCCCTTTTGGGACTTCTTTTCTTTTTGCCTTGTCTAAAGTGTACGAGCGCTAATGCCGAACATAGTAGAGGAGAAAAACGCGCTTATGAGGTGCGAACAATTGCAGACGTCGCATACCTGCTTTTAATGAAGTATACTACCGCAACAAACACCCTGCTCTTAGTTACGTGGATATTGTTGTTTTGCATGCGGTCAAATAGCATTGAATTGTAACAAATAGTCTTAACTGAACATGTCAGAATTTCGCGCGATTTGCTCCACTAAGAAAAGTTACGAACGAAAAAGCGTAAAAGCATCCGCACGGCAAAGGCTCCGGCCCAATTGGGCGGGGCGTACGTGAAAACTGGCAAGTTGGTCATGGTGCATTCAAATTAGCTAGGTGAAGAGGCGCAAGAATGGGAACGTTGAGAATAGGTTACACCGATACACCTTAAATGTGAAAACATACCTCTCCATGTGACTTTTGTACATTGCAGTGGGAATACGAATCAAACGATCGTATATTGCAGCAACACGGTGCCACTCTCCTTGAGCTTCTTCCCAAGCAATGTAATCTTGCCAAAGTCGATCGCTGTGGAATTCATAGCCAGCCATCGATAATGCTCGATCATACAATCTGTAGAAGGAGTGCACGAAATAGTAATCAATCGTGCATACTTTGTGGGAATGGTGAAACATACTCGCGCAACTTCTCTATCCCCCTGTCAGATTGGGGCGCTAGCTCTCGCATGAACGACAGAAAACCGAGCCACAAATCAATTGACAGCGGTATCGCGAGAATTCCACGTTCCCACACCTAGAAGTAGAGTAAATTTTCCATTACAGAAGGAACAGAAGTCTGTTAGTAGACGGAGACGCTTGTTATTAGGTTGACGCATAATTCTTGCGGATTTTTTCAACAAACTTATTTAAGGAAACGATAAAAATACTGAACAGTAACATGTTCAAACCAGGCGGCTACGCACGCTCTCGCGCGCGCTAGGGGCTCTAGCCATGAGGGACGGAGCCGCATGAGCTGATTTTCATTATAGACCTTTATCGGATTTGTGAGTGTCCGCTCAAACCCCGCCCCTTGGGCGGAGTCCGGTCCTGCCACCCACCATAAGTCTTCCCATCCTGTCGCCTGTACTCCTACCAAGTTTGAACTTTCTAGGTCCATAGGGACAGGATTTGTAAATTTAGCCCAAACCCCGCCCCTTGGGCGGAGTCCGGTCCTGCCACCCACCATAAGTCTTCCCATCCTGTCGCCTGTACTCCTACCAAGTTTGAACTTTCTAGGTCCATAGGGACAGGAACTATGAATTTTCGCCCAAACCCTGCCCCTTGTGGGCGGAGACAGGATCTGCCGCCCATCATGAGTTTCCCATCATGGCATCTGTACTCCTACCAAGTTTGAACTTTCTAGGTCCATGGGGACAGGAGTTGTGAATTTTCGCCCAAACCCCGCCCCTTGTAGGCGGAGTCCGGTTTTGCCACCCACCATAAGTTTTCCCATCATGCCCCCTGTACTACTACCAAATTTGAACTTCTAGTTCCATGGGAACTGGAGGTATGGATTTTTGTATATACAGGGTGTCCCAAAATTATTTGCGCCAAAGCTTAGTAGTTTTTAAGGTAGAAATAATCCATCAAATTCACATTACTTGTTATTAATTAGTTGCATAAGAAGGTTTCCTTGCAATATGCATGGTTGCTGATGTGGAACTCCCATTTTCTTTCAGATGGAGGAGGCTCATTCAATGCCACTTGCATTCATTGACGCGCGAGAAGTGAAAGGGCGTTATGGAATTCTTTGGAATTTTTCTGATAACCGTATAAGAGGCTATTAAACGATATAGAAAAGAAGATTGAATCAGAGACAAACCAGGAAAGATAGAAAGGTAGAATGTTTCTGAAGATAGGACTATCAAAATGGTCCGTAAGCCAATCAGTCGGGATCCTGGGTGACCCATCAAAAGAAAGTCAACGGGCACGGCTTACAGGAGTTATCGCGATGGAAGAATGTCATGCGGAAGCCTCACTACCATCCCTATCGTATGCTCCAATCCCGATCTCAATAGATTCTGGAGGGCTAAAAAATGCAGAAAGTCGCAGACCCACTTGAGTGATGACACGCAACCCTTCGTCGTTTTCTCTGATCAAGAAATTTTTTTCGATAAAACCATCCCTCAACAACTAAAACGTTCGCGTTCCGGAAAGAAACATCCAGCGTGTAATATCTCACAAAAAGTTTGTTATCAGAACAGTAAAATGATGTTTTTCGAGGAAATCACTGGCAAGGGTAAGCCGCTCGTGGTTTCTTCGGTGCACGCGTGAAAACTGACCAAGACCAGTACTCAAACAGCGTACTGATGGAAGTACTGAAGCACTCATCAGGCTACTTTTTCCGAAACACCTCGTAATCCTTCCAGCAGGACGCTACTCCAGCCCACAGCGCCAAGCTTGCCCGCGAGTGGTGCCGACGACAGCTGCCCGACTTCATTGGTAAAGAGGAACGGTCATCTTATTCTCCAGAACTTGACTCACTTGAATCCCACGGATGGTCCCTGATTAGAAAAGGACCTGTCGAATTTGCAGTCCCAGTTTGGAGTCCTAGAATGCAAAAGCTGGAGGACGGCTGGGAAGAAATGGAGAAGGGTACCCGCGTGCCACATGCGATCAAGTCGAAAGCAAACTTTGACTTCTATTCGTGCTCACGGGGGATATTTTGAAATGCGACTTTAGCATGTTGTAGCACATAGTGTTAGCTAGCGTGCATAGAAATTCCATCGTCTTTCGCGGTTGAGAAGTTTCAAATATATTGCTATAAATCGGCGCAAATAATTTTGGGACACCCTGTAAACGTAAGAAGGGATGTGAGCTTTAGGGCACGCTCCGCCCATTGTGGGCGGGCCTTCGCTGACGTCATTCATGCTGGGGACATCTTCGACAACATTCCTCACATATAAACTTTTTCCTGCTCTGTTGGCTTTCTCCAACCGAGTTATAAATGTTTTCATAAAGCATTGCATTTCTGGAGAACGCCCCGCCCATCGGGGTTGGGTCTCCCCAGTTCGATCTAACTCATCAACGCACACCTCTAGCCACCTTTGAACCCCAGTTTTGAAGCCGTCTTGTGACTGTATTTGAAATCATGGTCCTCAGTGCAGCTCGTTTCGATGCACGCCACGCCCACTGGGGGCGGGGCTCCGCCAAGCTGATGTGTGCTTCATACTTCTCGGGATATGGCCCACCCACCTCACGCTTGACCCGGTCTCTCTCGGCAGATTTAAAGGAGCTAAGGAATTTCGTGACAGACAGAGAGACAGACAGACAGACAGACAGACAGACAGACAGACAGACAGACAGACAGACAGACAGACAGACAGAGAGACAGACAGACAGACAGACAGACAGACAGACAGACAGACAGACAGACAGACAGACAGACAGACAGACAGACAGACAGACAGACAGACAGACAGACAGACAGACAGACAGACAGACAGACAGACAGACAGACAGACAGACAGACAGACAGACAGACAGACAGACAGACAGACAGACAGACAGACAGACAGACAGACAGACAGACAGACAGACAGACAGACAGACAGACAGACAGACAGATAGACATTTAGACAGATAGACAGATAGACAGATAGCAGATAGACGGATAGACAGATAGACAGATAGACAGATAGACAGACAGACAGACAGACAGACAGACAGACAGACTAAGCGCTTTATAGTAAGTAGGATGGATAATTACTTCGGAACTTATTTACCACCCACGTCAAGCACTGATTCCCATTGGCTATATCGTCGGATTCCAAAAGCGAAGTAGTTTTGATCTTTGGGGGTGGCCGGCCACCAAGTCATCCAAATCGACGTAACCTCTATTCTCTAGCCATTTTTTCGATGAACTGTTGACGAGATAATCCCTAAAGGTTTCTGCTGGTGAATATAGCAGATTTAGAAGCAGATCCCATTTCTTGTTTGGCTTTGGCTGGTTGTTCCATCGCCAAAAAGTTACTGAGATCGTGGAATGACTAGGGTCCACATTCCAACCTTTCTCGAAGTAATAGAACCTAATTTCGCGAATATGCCGATGGTTTTCTAATCATATTTTTGAAGAAAAAGTCAAGCAAATCATTTCTAAAAAATTTCGAACTCAATATTCAAATTCTACTGACAGAAAAAAAGCCGCGAAAAAATCCGCAATAATAATGCATCAACCCAATAGTTTAAAAAAAACCAAATCATTGAGATTTGATCAGAAATATTAAATTCATGCGATTCCTCAAGCTAGAAGAACTGTTGACGTTCTCCACGTTTTTTGAGGACTCCATTGTGAAAGCTGCATAAGAACGTCTACTGGATAATTTACATTGAGGGCATCAGAAAAATTCTGATGGCGACGCTCCATATCGGCGTACTTTTTCCAGAAACCGTAGCAATATGGATACTTAGATAGAAATCGATCGTACATGTCACGAGCCAGTCTTACATCATTCTGAAAAAGGAAATTCTATTAAGAAATACTGTGTACGACTTTACAATAAGTTATCGTGAAAGGAAATCATTCCCTATTAATTCTTACACTTTGATCGGCCTGAGTAAGAAGAGTAATCCACGCATCGAAATTATTTGGTTGCGTTTTCAGCGCAGCCCAAGACTCACGCAGCGCCTCATTACGATCGAAATCGGGAGATCGTGATCTGCTAAAGATTGTAGCAATAATATTTTGTGAAAAATTTAAGTAAACAGTATCATTTTATCAAATGCTTGTAAGGAATGGCAGCAAAAGGTTTTACAAGAACTGTGGGAGAAGTCAAGCGAGCAGCACAGCCGTAACTCTACTCTAGAATTCCTACTAGGGCTTCCAGAGAGTCTTAGTCATTCAGCTATGCAAAGGCTTGACTAACACGAATTTGCGCTCGAATAGGATAGTCACCTTGGTCAAGTCAAATTAAGCCTTATGTAATTATTTTCAAAAAATGGAATACAAGAGCACGAGAATCAAACTGAATCATCGAAGTCTAGCCATCAATAATTACCTATTTCACCTTTTTAGAGTGACCCAACCAGTAATTCCTTTCCTTTCAGCCTTTCATCGACTCTTCCCTGACGTTATGCCTTCCTGTCACTAAACGTCCGCGATTCCGTCCCGCCACATCAGCCACTAGCTGCTTTCATAGTCCGCCGACCGGCCCGCGAGCGAGCCGGCGAGCGGGCGAGTGAGCATGCTGGCCAGGGTCGTGTAGTCCCCCGGCCGGCGGACTATGAAAGCAGCCACAGAGTGGCCAATATCCCCAGCAAAAACGGAAGCGTAAGTCCAGTGGCTGTTGACTTCCGACAAGAAAGGTTCAGGCGTGGGACGCTTTTTGAAAATGTTTTTTTGCATTGTATAGGGGCATGAGCACTGAGTATAGAACTATAGTCCATTTCCGCTACCTTCTGAATGCCAAAAAAAGAGTGAAAATGATTTTGTCAGAATTCGCCACTTAACCCACTTAGCTTCGTTTGTTTCATTCATGGCGTCGACTGTCCGCACAGTAGAAGGCGTCAGTGGACTGCGTAATGAAAATAACGTGAACGTTAGCCAAAAAAGGGACCCACATGATGAAAAGTGCGGGGAAATTTCATATAGGCTGTCCATGGTTGAGTAGCTAACAGCGACGGATGGAGTGGTGGATAGCGATGTGGACTTCGAGTTGGGACGGCTAGGATGGGTTGGTGGTTCGGATTCTTGAAGCCATGCAGTTTTTGCATTTTGTGCTGCCACCTCCAGATTGCCTCCATATTGCACCAGGGCCAAAGCAATGAGCAATGAGCTCGGGATGATCGTCGGGACCGGAGCCAATGAGCAGCTCAACTCGATCCCATGTCCTATGTCTTCGACGCTTGTCAATGCATTCGATTCCACACAGGTTTCGGTGTAGGAGGTCGTCGTGGCCCGGCGTTCACGTTTTAGTCGGTGCCATCTTTCGAGATTTACAGCATCGAGGACTTCTCGGCCGTGCCAGAGGAGGCGGCCATTGGCCGTAGAGGCAGCACCTCGTTATTCTTTTGGTGCATCTGACGCGGAGCAGCTACGCTTCACCAAACTGGCTCTGTTAGGGTAGAGCTACACAGTCAGTACGTAGTTGGCAATCTTCTTCGGAGGGGTGTCCATGAACAGGTTCCGAGTATTTTTCCGAGTATTTTATTTATTTCCTGTGTGTTCGGCTGCGGATGTGGATTTCATTGAGGGAATCTCAGCCACGCGTTGGGTTTTTGAGTTCGCGATCGAGATTTACGCCTGAAAGAACACTCTCGGACTTGTAAATTGAAAAATCATGAAGTGGGTACTGGTACTCAGAAAATGATGACAGATCCGAAAGATCCCTGCAATATTCAAATACACACATAAATAACGTTAAAGGTCACGGCCAATGTCATACATACAGGCCACTGATTTAACCTTAACAGACGCTTTTGGCATCAGTCGTAGGAGCGAACGAGGTGCGGAGGAATGCATTGTGCGTGCGGTGCAGTGGCGCTGATACCAAGTATGCCTGGGGATCGAATACGACTAGGTGGCCGGCCAGGCCAGCCTAGTCGTCCCCTCCACCTCTCTGGCTCATTGCCTTGACCCTGGTGCAATGTGGAGGGAATCTGGAGGTGGCAGCACAAAATGCAGAAAGTGCATGGCCTCGAGAATCCGAACCATCAAGCCAGCCTAGCCGTCCCAACTCGAAGTCCACATCGCTATCCACCACACCATCCGTCGCTGTTAGCTACTCAACCACGCACAGCCTATATGAAACTTCCCCACACTTTTCAACATGTGGGTTCCTTTTTTGGCTACCCTTCACGTTATTTTCATTACACAGTCCACTGGCGCCTCCTGCGCGGACAGTCGACGCCATGTATGAAACAAACGATTCTCAGTGGGCTAAAACGGCAATTTCTGACAAAATCATTTTCACTCTTTTTTGGCATTCAGAAAGCCATTTAGCGGAAATGGACCATAGTTCTATACTCAGTGCTCATGCCCCTATACCATGGAAAAAACCATTTTCAAAAAGCGTCCCACGCCCTGAAAGACCTTCCTTGTGAGCTACCTAACCTAACCAATGCTTATCGTTGGTAACTTTTTCTTGATAGCACAATAAGAAAGGGCAGAGGGCGAACAGAGGAAGACAACTAACAGAAATGATGAGCAGTATGCAAAGTGTTCAGCCGAAGGAATTATTATTCTAGTCTCAAACTTTAACACGCCTTTTTTTGTTGTTCACACAGTCAAGAGAAGAAACTTTTCAATTTCTCGACACTGACCCTAATGACTCCATCGTATCGAGAAATTGGGGAAGGCCGTTTCTACCACGGTGAAAAAACACCGCGAAACAGTGCTGGAGCATCGCGAAACATATTGGGATTTTAGTCGCAGAAAGTACTATTCTTCCAGCAGAGTGTTTCTCCCATGAGAGTCGCTCTTTTCTAGACTTTTGATAGGGCAGAATCGGATAGACCGCCGCCACTTCATTGTTTACGGCTGTTGGTGCTTAACAAACTATGTAAGACTATTTGTTAATTTCTGTTCCATCGTCACGTCTCTTAAAAAGGCAACTGGACCGTTCTAAAACTCGCTCCCGTTGAAACCTTTTCTTGATAGGCCATTTCACATACTTAGCGTAGAGGTAATGGAAAAGGCTGAGAAGAGCCGTGTCCAGTGGGTACTGAAAAATTTTGTTAATCCAGTATCAGGTGTTAACCTGGAGGGTTTCGATCGGCAGCCGCCATGTGCCGTCCACCGGCGTTCAGTTATTATTGAAAGATGCGTAGAACGAGCGCAGTCACTTCAGTTGTAACAAGATATTTTCCTTAAAAACTAGGTCAGTATTTCTGCGCTGTATTTCTACAGCACTATGTCAAGCTGTTTGCTCCCCCTTACATATCGTTGAACGATTTGGGCGACCATTTTTCGCACTATCGCTTTCCTTTATCGCTCCTATTGCTTCTTTCACTTTGATGGATGGAATACCTTTAATGGAATACCACCTAGTGCATCCATTAAGCTGAACACGTCAAACGCTGGGCGGGGCTCCGTTTTTAAATAATCTCTGCAGTAACAAAAGTAGTAATGAAAGAAAAAATGAAATAAAAAGGCAAAACAAAGAAATAATGGGAAAGAAAAGAAAGGGAGGTTAAAAAGTTTTTTCCCTATTGACCGAAAAAGAGTCGAACCTAGTACCTGGCAAAATGTCAGACCAAATGCTATAAGAGTAGCACAATTGCCAGCGTGATGATCCAGTTCCCACACAAGCATTTATTGCCCTGCCCTGCGCGATTCGGATTTCTTTCAATTCCGTAAACAAGAATGCGGCGAAACTTTCAAAAGGGGACGTGGTCAACGAGTTTTCAAGGAGGAAAAGGAAACCGGGGGGTAGCCAGCGCATATTCAAGAGAGCGCATACAACTCGAGTTTATTGGCTGTTTAGCGTCATGTGACAAAATACCACTTAAGTACAACGGCAACGGGAACTTGGAACCAGCGCAGCCTCCTTCCGCCGGATGCGAGGTATGTGAATAAGTGTCCCAAATTAACAGCAAACCTACCTCCGACTTCCGCTTCCCCTTTCCCGACTGCCGCTACGGCTTCGGGACTTTGAAGAATGATAGTGATCATGACGAGAAGATGAACTATCGTAGCCTCTTTCTTTCGAAGGTGAGGGCGAACGAGAGCGAGAATGCCGACTAGCTGGACTGCCATCACTAGAATAATTTTATGAAATTGGAGGGAAATAAAGCTATTCATCAGACAGAGATTGAATTTTGTTGAAACTGTTATTCATTATACAACCAATTTACCTTCCATCATCCTCTATATGATCACTATTCCGACGATGTCGACTTCTCGAATAATTGTTGCCACTACTGGACCGGCGGCGAGAGCTTTGTGAACGGGAACGATCGCGTGGAGACTTTTTGGGTGATTTTCGGGCGCTTCGCCCTCGACGCGAGCGCCCAGGAGAATATGAGTCACTCCGACTTTGTGAATAGACCTCCATCTATTCGCACTAAAAAGCAATGAACCATGAAATAAAAAATCTCAACCATATCGCCTAACTTCTTGACGCGTCACTACCACTATCAATTGTTTGAACTGCAGTATATCAGGGCACTTCAATCGAATCTCTTATGAAAGACTCTCCACTTTTAGTACTACATCACAGCCACGTACTCATTTAACCTTTAGAAAAATACCATCGTTACAATGCATCCGCGGGTATCATGAGCGAAATCGCGCTTCCGCTACTAACATAACATAAGCACCCTGATTCAGTTGCCCATATGCAAATCGAAATGAATAGAAGTTGGCGCGTGTATTTTTCGTAACAAGCAAAAGCCCGCATAATTGGTGGGCCCTCACCCAGAAAGGGTTACCACTATTCATCATAGATCGATGTTCACTGAAAAGTTTAAATTATTGCCTATGGGGCAGATAATTGAATTGATTGTTTCGCTGCATCTACTGCTAGCCTAGCTCTTCCAACTAGTTATTAAGCTGTTCACTCCTAAAATATCAAATTCAACTCGTCCTACTGTGTTCCTATCCAGTTTCTTTTGCGAGCAGATCTGCAGTGACTGTCACTGGAAAGTATTGAGAATTCTCAGGGTAAGCGAATCAGTTTAGAGGTCCTCCTCCTGGAATTTATAGCTGTTGTCTTGAGCATATGCAGCGTCATGACCCTTGTGTGGTTTTGAGGAAGGAATGGGTTGTTCCTTTCAGAATTTTGAAATTTTGTTTCTCTTCTTCTACTCGAACTCGAGCCTGTTCCTCGTGCATCTGCTTAACTTCTCAATGTAATTGCGATAAAGAAGAAGCGATCTTTGGAATCGTAATTTGTGTCCACTCTTTGGTTATTCTTCGTACAAAGCTGTTGGCTTCGGCCCTTTGGCACCTGTTCTGATAATGTTGCGTAACAATTCAACTAGTTCTAAGCTCGCAGTGCGGAATTCGAGCCTACGGTCGTGGGTTATGAATATTACTCTATCAGTTGATACCAGTGCTGAATCAAATTGAGTGGGACGGGAACCTCTAGCAATCACAACAGGGCCGAAGTGCGGGATGGGAGAGAGGCACATAGCAGTGTCAGTATAACAAGGAGCTAACACAATGTTACGTGCCATTCCATGCCTGTGTCAGAGACAAAAAGGATGTTCACTTGCCACCTGTGCGGGGCACGGGTACATTCACCTAGAACTGGATGGACGCGGCAAACCGAAATTCGTGGTGATTAAAACGGTTTCGGCGCCTAGCATTGGGACACATGTTTCAATAGACTGGAAAAGAAAAGCCAGCTGATGCTACTTATCTATCCCTCTGCAAATTTATGCCCAAATGATAGGCACCAGAGTCGTTTTAATCACCACGAATTTCGCCGCGCGGTTTGCCGCTCTCATCCAGTTCTGGGTGAATATTCCGTCCCCCCCTGTGCGCTCTTATGCGATTCGAGCCAGCATAGAACAGATAGATAATTAGTAGGAAGGGTTGAACTGGGAGTAGCAAGAGAACCAAATAACAACGTAGGAGGCTACCTCAACTTTAGAAGTCTCAGTTGTTTTCAGACTTGGCGCAGGAAAATTCAAACTCCAGAACCTTCCAATGAATGGGGGACGGAACACTCGCACAATTCTGAATGGACGTGGCAAACTGCGCGGTGAAATTCGTTTTGATTTAAACGACTCTGACGCATATCATTGGGGCACAAACTTTCGTACGAATCACCAAGTATTTCGGCAGGTTGCCGCGTCCACCCAGAATTGGGTGAATGTGCCCACACCCTCCAATGAATGGAGCGATCTTAATAATTTCGAGTTCCCACCCACTGCTTGAAAAAGCGGGAAACAATAGACTTGAACGGAATGCCCTGCTTGCTGCCACGCGGCGAAGGAATTTACTAGCAGTTTGTGCCATTGAAATGCGCAATGTAAAAAAGTAAGTAGCAGCGCGCGTCATCGGTTGCATCCATAGTACCAAGGGATATCGATGGATATCTCGCAGGTCTGTGGTCCAAAGGAGTTAGAGTTACAAACTGGTTGTAAGGTCTACGAAACTGATTGCAACGTTTACGATCTAATTGTGAGTGGAAGATCCTGCGTAGGTTGAAGACTGAACAATGAAACAATACTCATAAACCTACGGTGTATCAATCGGCGGCCCAATTTCACCTTTCTTAGTAGCCGTACCGCTTGGAAAAATTTCACTCGATTCCGAGCAACTTGTGCGTTCTTATAACCAAATTTTAATAATTGATTCGTTTTCCTGTTAAAAATCGATCATGCCAACTGGGAACCTATCAATCAGTAGCACTATGAGTAATTGCCGTCCGACTCTATCTGACTATGTTTCATGTGTTCTCAATGCACTATCGAAAACGCATGAGATACATATGTAATTCTTGAACACCCAAGAAACCACCTTTGGGTATGAGGATATTAAGGCAGGGTGTAAATCATGAAGCAGGGTGAATCGTAAAAAAAATAAAAGTTGTTGGTTAAGGTACGAGGATTTGAAACCTCTCAAGAATTCAACAATCTGATGAATGGACGTCATGATATCCTGGATGATTACGTTATGATCTGTAATCAAGTGCCTCGCTCTCCGAGCCCTTCAGAACTAATCGGATAAAATGCTCACTTCAAGAGACATAAAATGACTCAAAAGTAAGTAGGACTTTTTTGACCTTTGGGAAATGAAAGATTAATACGAATCAACGATTTTTTGCATGCCGTAGTTATCTCACAATACAATGTAAAACATAACCAACAAATCTGTATGCTATTTTCGAACACTAAAATCAACAAAAAAGGCATATGTGCCCTAGAAGTTCAACAAAAACTTATAACAATTGCGAAAACAATAGTGCGTGCTGCGCTAGTCACCGTCGGTGGGATCGACTAAGTTAAAGGCGCAGTTAACGATAAAAATGGCTTCTGAATTTTCTTCCTAAGACGAATCTGTAATCGCCAAGGATAACATGGGAGATGCTCTCGAAACAGCTTGGATAGGGCGTAATAAGGGCCCGAAAGTCGATAGGCTCATAAACACACTCAAAGGCGGACGGGTTCTCACGGTATTGTAGAGGCTGTAGTGGTTACACCATTCGCATCGGGACGCACACTTTACAGGCAAGCAGCGTATTGTAGCCAACTGTACGAGACGACACACACATGTGGGAGGCTCGTCTACCCCTTCCAAACAACCTTCGTGGTTATATTCTCGCACAACCCTTAAATTTCTATTTTTCGTGACCTTCTATGTCTCTGAATACGCCAATTTTAGGACCTTTTACCTTTTATGCACTATTCTGAACTATCACCTCCGATGTTCCTCTAAGCTAGGGACTCAAAAATATCGTTAACTGCGTCTTCGAATAATGAATTTGCGCAGAAAGCAGATATGTTAACAAGCGGAGTGGTAAGGCATAGCAGAAAAAAAAATAGAATAACACCATAATCTACGAATTATGAACAATCTAAAAAAGACAGATTACGGACAGGTATTTTTGAAGATTAAGTAAATAATGTATAATCACATGCATTGAATGAAAGCTGACTCATTGCTCTCTACTGAACCGAGATGATATAAATAAAAAGCAGGCACTGACTCGTGTCTTTGACACAAAGAATCTAGATTGACGTGAAAATAGAAAATAAAGACATGCATTAGAACATTCAAACGTTGGACAAACAAAACATAGTATACAAGCTACGTCTCCAGTAAATCTTAGCTGTAAATAATCAAGAGCTTCCAACTTCTCTCACGCCATTCGCGATAATTATATGATTTTCAGGGGCGTCACAGTAATCCAGAAAATCGTACGATCGGCGGTATCTCTCATCCAGCGAAGTCAGATAGTATGTTCCAGGAAACAATGTCTTCGAAAGTTGCCCAGATCCGTTAGCTTTGGGAACGACAGGGACTAAAATTTATTAAATTATACCGTACCAAATTTCACGGCGCAAAAATTTACACGTACGATTTAAACGACGAATCATAGAAGATTCTGACATTTGGTTATTTGACGCCGTGCGTACATTTCATTAAATTTTATTGTGCGTCGGCATTGCACGCTGCTAACGGTTAAAGGGCAATTGTTAGCTGATTCGTCGATTTCCCTCTGCACTATCTTGACACCAACAAGAGGCATTTCTCAACACCATTGATCTGTACCATCAATGGACTTTAAATGGGTGAGGCAAAATCAATCACTATCCCACAAAGAAGACTAGTGCCTATCCTGAATATGTAATAGCCTCAACCGTTTTTCTGCTTCCAGACTTCAACGATTCAACCGACGTCCGTCCGTTGGGCGCGTTGAGGTCGCGTTACGTACGTGGGAAGCGGCCCTAGACACTTGCTGACAACGCTTGATCACTGGATCACGTGCCAACAAGCGGCTAGGGCCGGCACCGCACGCACTCAACGCGACCGCAACCACCAGACGGACGTCGGTTGAATCGTTTAAGTCTGAAAGTAGCCTTTCGAAGGAAATGTGAAGAATAATTCAAGGCCAAAGTCATAATGAGCATAATCTTTAAAAATAATCCTGAAAAAACCAACCATCAGAAGCAAGAAATGCTTCGCGCATTCTCATCGTTTCGGAATACGTTTCTGGCGTACACTCTGACCTTTCATCTAATCTTGCGATCTAAACGAAAGCAATACTGTCGTCGATTCTCTCAAGGAGTCTAAAGAGAAATAAATGTCTTATTGAAGTTGAAGACAATGGGTGAACGATCGTGGCGGTACAACAATGAGTTAAGATACAGAAAACTTAGAAATTTAAAAAGAAGGACGAGATAAAAGCGCAAACATGACGCACTACAATAATATCTATGTACGCTGCGTTGCACGATGATACAGTCACCCATGAATTTCACCAACTCACGATCCAGGGCACTTAAAAACCAGCAACGAGTTCCATCTTATTAACATGGACAATTTTCCCTTCATTTGTTTTGAAAAGGTCACTTGGCCTAAGCTGCAAAATGAAGAAAAAAAGAAAGAAAAGTTGTCATTCGATATTGAGAAAGGTCAAATTCCTGCAAAAGAGGGACAGGACTGTCAAATCGCGAAATCGCTCAAATTTTGGGCCGACGCATCTCGTTTGCTGACAATTTCGCCAGCAATCTTAAAGAGTATGGAACCAAAGAAAGCAAGAGACGTCTTTCGTCACTTTTGGAAGGATAAAAGCAAAGCATCATGACAGAAGCGTCGAATACGACGAATTCATGAACGGAAATCAAGTCCTCTTCAAAGCTCAATGTCCCAACGATTTCTGTTTGGAACGTTATAGAAAGACTGAGTTTATCGCTGTCGAAAAACGAGGAAGGCATTTCTTATTACCAGATGGTTCGCGATTACCGGGTCGCTTTTGTCAGAGGCTGCATCCGAACCGACAGTAGTGACATGCCTTTGCATGGCTTTTCGTTTACTGTTCTTTCTCTTAATGTTTCGTTCCCTTTTTCTTGGAGCCGGTGCTACCGGCATGATCTGAGAAAGGATGAGTTTCAGTTTTTCAGAGGAATTTCAAAGGAGTAGGAGTCATGGTGAGAGCGGTCAATTCTTCCCGTTACGTCTTCATCTATGGTTTGTTCTGAAGAAGCTCAGCTCTTCCGGTTATCGAGTCGTGACGCGCCGTGCTCTTCTTCCTTTTTAGTGTCAGAATCGGCAGCGGAACCTCTTATTCATGCACGATAATGTCCCGATTCACATCAGTCGGAGCACGCTGGCCCGATTTAGTCGGCACCAAATCGACCTTTTGCCCTGGCTGGCTAACAGCGCTGACTTGAATCTGATGGAAAACGTATGGGGATTCATGACAAAGAAGATCTAAGAAGGAAAATAAAGGAAACAAGCAGCTGGAGGTATCAGTGAGCTGAAGAAAACAATCGTCAACGGTTGGTGCAGCAAGATGACCAGGAACTTATTGATAGCCTTTACTTTAGCTTAGACAATCGCATCTTTGAGATAACTCGAAGGACTGAAGGTTCAATCGATCAGTAGTCGCGCAAATTCCACTCCTTGTTATCATTTAGCTGCTGAAAATTGATTCGGTCAATGGCCGTTCACTTGGCAACATAGGCAAAGTGCCCTTTTCAGAACAAGTGAAGGGAAAGTTGTCCATGTCAACGAGATGGAACTCGTTGCTGGTTTGCAAGTTATGGTCCGAGCAGGGAACAATTTCCATATTAAGCCTTTCCCTGAAGTGCCCTGGAACGTGAGTTTTCCTGAAATTCCTGGGTGGCTATATCATTATGCAACGCAGTGTATGTTTGTGTATGTAAGTATGTGTTTGACCGAAAATTTATAACTTCTGTTCCATGGACTTCGAGAGTTCAAATTCGATGGGCATCCAGGCAGCAGGATAGGAATAGTTACGGTGAAAGGCAGAACCGACTCCGCCGCAGAGGCGGGCTTTGGGTGGAAGGACTAGACTCCATCCACAAGGGGTGGGGGGGGGGGGGGGGGGGGAGCGAAAATCTCGTTTTGGACCTAGAGCGCTCAAATTCGATAGGAGTACAGGCGGCAGGATTGGAACATCCTACTTATATAATCGGCTAGCGTGTGTCTGTTGGTGTGTTTGTGTGTCAGTGTGTCAGTATGTGTGTGTGTTTGTCTGACCGGAAATTCATAACTCCTGTCCCACTGAACCTAGAACATTCAAATTTGGAAGAGAGATAGGCGACACGATGAGAACAGCGATGGCACGTGGTAGGAAGTGACAACTATCGATATAAACTGATAAGGAGCCTTAAAAGGCAAAAGCCTGAGTATCCGTAACTCCCTTCGTATTAGCGATGAAGCCTTGGCACTTGGGCAGGTGGTTTAGGATGTGAAGGGACCGTTAAAGATTGGTGACAGAGAATGATAACAAGTGATAGGGACTGATAAGAAGCCACAGAAGGCGAGGGCCTGTAGGTCTGTGACGCGCTTCCCGTTAATAGTGGATTCTTGGTATTTCAATAGGTTATGTAAGATGTCACAGGATCGTAGGTACTCGGTGACAGGATCCAGAACGGTTGGTACCAGACCAGGAGCTGATAAAACTGACAAGGGCTAATGATATCCTCGAAAGCGTAGGGCCACTATAATAATGGCATTAATAGTAGCTTTGACAGTTTGGCATGTGATGTAAACTATAGTGGGATCGTAGACGACCAATGATAGGAACTGATAATAGCTGATAGCTACTGATAAGAGCACTTTCGAACTGAATTTACCTCCTGTGGTATTTGCGATGTATTTATGATTACGACTATTACATAGATTACGACCGCTTTCAGCAAGGTTTCTAACTCGGTGGAAGGACAAGGGTACTTTATATTTTGATATCATTTACGACAAAGCTCATCCGACCGCCAATAATTTGGGATTCTCAACTAATGATGTACCCGTGGAAGAAAGAAGGCTCAGAGATAACGACATCTGATAATGGTGTTATTATCACTCGAGAACATTAGTGAGCACTGCACAATTCTTTGGTTGCCTATCAGTTAAACCTTTAATGATTCATAATTTTCGAGATGAAGAGCAACCATTTGACCCATTCAATCGTAGGCGTAAGCGTGGGCATGTGGTGCACGCATTGTGGCGTGCGTAGCCCAACTGGTTCACAATAAGTGGCAGGAATCAACTCCGCTCGAAGGGGGCTAGCCGTTAATTGTTAATATGATCCTGGATCAAAAATTGTTAATATGATCCTGGATCCTTCGAATTTGGAAGGGGTACAGGCAGCAGGGTGAGAACATCGATGATGAGAAGTATAACAATTTATAAGAAACCTTACAAGGCAGAAGCCACAGGATCTATTATCCACTTCGTGTTACAGCAAAGCACTGGCACTTCGGTAGGTGGCGTGAGGTGTGAAGGAAGCCCAAATGATTGGTGATAGGGATTAATAACCACTGGTAGGGACCGATAACGAGCCACAGGAGACGAGGGTCTCTAGGTTTCTTACACCCTTCGTGTTCACAGTGGAGCCTTGCCAATTTTGTAGGCGGCGTGGGATGTGAAGGGATCGTAAATGATTGGTCACAGGGTTTGACAACAACTATGGGGACTGATAACGAGCCCTAAAAGGGGAGATCCACTAGGTCTATAACGCCCATCCTGTCCACAGTGAAACCTTGGCTTCTCGTTAGATGATGCAGGATGTGACAGGATCGGAGGTACTCGTCGACAGAAACTGATGAGAACTGATAAGAGCCGATAAGCGGCCTTGTGGAGCAAGAGCCAATTACCAATCAGATCCTAGCGCCTTTAGTGTTCATGATCCACCTTTGACTCACTAGTATGCGTCATTTGATAGAGTAAGTGCAGTGATAGAGACAGATTAAAGGCACAACATTGTAGGAAAATAGGAATTTGGTTCATTTCTCGCTATTATGATAGAATACGACCGCTACTCAGCAGGGTTTGCGTATCAATAAAGGATCACGGTTTCCCCTTGTTACGACATAATTTTTTACAAAACGTATCTGACCACCAGTGATATTCTCAACTAATGTGTGATCCGCAGATAAAGAAGGTCCAACGACATCCGATAATGGTGGTACTATTGCTCGACAACATCTGTGAGTACCATTCAAGGCTTTGGCTGCCTAACGTTATATCTTCGATGAGTTGTTATTTTAAGATGGAGGGCAACAGATCGAGACTTCCAATCATAGGCGTATGCCGGCACACACTGAATATCACACGAACTGTTACTCCCGTATCAAATTTTGCGTACCGAAAAGCATTATCCCATTAGTTTCAAAAAAGGAGCAGTGACTCGCGATCAGCCGATTAAGACGGTTGTATTTTATATTTCGGGATTGAGCAACCCTAGTGTTGGAGTCCGGCAACTGACAGCTCCATCGTAATGTTTGATATTTTCGAAGTTATACTTAGAAAGTTTTGACATGTGAGCGCTCTTTGTGTTGTTTACACTAACTATAAACAATTAAATCCGGCTCTTGGTGCCCCCACCCCCTACTTAGGCCTCACCTCCTCCCTTAACCGTCCCCTCCCCCTTTGGCGACGAAGCTCCACCAAGGATCAGTGCTTATCGATGGTATGGTGAATTCAACCGAGGTCGTAGTTCACTCCAAGACGAACTTCGTGGAGGTCTACATAATCAGTTGGTGTTGTGATGCTGTGCGCAAACTAATATTGCAAGATCGTCACGTGACCTATCGTGAGATTGAGACAAGCACCAGCATACATTCAATATTGCATGAACATTTGACTGTCAAACAATTTTTCACATTGGATACCGCAATCGCTCAAAAAATGTCGATTGATCGAAGGAAACGCTCAAAAAATATGATCGGTGCTTCGAAACACGTCTGTGACATCGCGACAGGTGATGAATCATGGGTGTATGCGTATGAGCCCGATAGTAAGTAGTCGACCATATGGGTACTTCAAGATGAGCCAAATCCACATGGCGCAACCGTACCTCTAGATCAAGTAGAACAGTCAATTCTCAGTGGTATACAACCATTTGATTGCCAGTTGCCCTCCAAAAAATCAGGAAAATCAACTGCCGACGACGGATCACTCTTCACCACGACAATGCGAGCTCCCACACATCGGCTCAAACAACTGCATTTTTAAGCATTCAAGACAACGATTTGATGAGCCATATAGTCCCCAAGTGACTTCTTCTTATCGTACCGTACGTAAAAAATAAAATGACAGGTCAACTTTTTTCGACACCTGAAGAGCGGTTGGCTCGTTCAGAATGCATGTTTTGGAGTTACCACAATCAGAGTGGCAAAAGTGCTTCAAAAATTGGTTCTAGCGCATGCAAAAGTGTATATATCTTAATGAGGAAAATTTTAAAAGGCAGTAAAGCGATTTCCAATAATTAACATTGATTTTTGATCTCGAATCTCAGAATATAAAAGGCAACCTACGCGTTACAACTTCATCATAAGAAAGAGGGAGCCCGGCGTTAGCTGACCAATCCCGAAGGAAAAAATGACTTATATGTCATCTTCATATGAACCTCGGCATAACTACTCGAATATTTAGTTGTTTCCTGATTTTTTTCACGAAGTTTGTATGTGAGCCTCATTAGGCTGGTTCGGCGAAACTGCCTTTTTTGAGCCAAAAAGGATCGTAACAATTTGTAAATGATCCGCTGCCTCATTGGAGCTCGAGACGCCAGGACACCACACGATTCCAAGGGTCGTTCACCGTTGCATAGATCTCCGAAGCCAACCAGCAATAGTTGTAGCAACAGACCTGTGTCCATGTATACCGCAGTATCGCAGTGACACGGGTCGGTTGCCACATAGATGCTACTTCGATAGCTTGGTGCTTCGGAAAAACAACTCCTACGGTGCGTGGCCGTGTTTCGAACCGTGTGCGCGTCCTGGAGTCTCGAACTTCAGCGACGCTATATAGATATCTGATCGGACACTCACAAACTTTTACGTGTTACCTTGAGGTTTCAGAAGGCAACCCCACCGCAACTCAGCCTGATAAAGCTCACAAACAAACTTCGTGAAGTGTTCCAAAAACATTCAATATTGTTACGATAATTTATGAGTTAAAGGTACGCGTGCAGAGCGAATTTCTAAATTCACAATTAGAACGTCCTCTACTGCGAAACATTCAGTGAATAGATTTTTCTTCCCAAAAGCTAACCAGAATTGAAAAGGAGATGGTAGCTGCTGATAGTAAGTGCTCCATCAGATAATGATTTAGTGGAGAGCACAGGTCAGGAAACAACATATCAAGTCACAACTTACCGCACAACTACAGACTTCACGCATTCGACTTAAGCACTCGTCTTGGTGGTCACTGATGCTTACTGAAAACATTGCTGATGCTGACCCACTACCATACGCAAACAGCAGTATTCGACTCGAATTATCGACTGGCCTAGAAAATATTGGCAGCACATTATTTACCTGTTTCATTTTTAATAATACGCGTTCTCTCAGAACTGGGCGAACACTTATGTAGTTGATAAGAAAAAACCTACCTCGCAGCTAAATACACCACCAATTGAGCGAATAGTGACGGCGTGTACATATTACCTATTCTTCGATTCAATACAAGGAAGGGACTCGTCTTCTGTTCCCACAATGTCTCAGACCCTTTCAGTAGACAACGCATCACTTCTCGATCTTCGAACGACGACTGTGATAATACACTAAATCAATGAAAATTTGCAGTGAAACCATTACGAACACTACATGTTAAATGAGCGCCGGGTCTAAAAAAGGTTTGAGATGAAAATCATAAGTAGAAAATATTGAAGAAAAAGCTCATTGGAAACTGCAATGAATACTCACCCAAGCTTGGAGTAAAAACTGCTGTATTCCCCTTTGCCATTTTCATAATCCCTATAAAAATTATTTACTACTGCAGACTTTACGAGAAAAAAAAACTAAGAAAGAAAAAAGAACCTGTATGTCAGCCGAGCTATTGCCTTTTGCACCATGCGCGCAAACGGTGAATGAAACATCGCCGCTGAGAATGACGAGAGGGAAATATCTGAACACATAAGTTCCCACAAGTAGCTGAGAAAAAGTGTGTACTTAAGTATTATTTATAAATTATATGGTGAATTTTCTGAAATTACTGAAGCGGAAAGACCTGTTATTTTATTATTTTGTGAGAACCTGTGCATTGACCAGCAGAATATTTACTATTTGAGTAGTCTTTTCCTGTTCTACAAAATCGACATCGTTTTTTCGAATAACCCGTCGTAACCGCCCTTCTGAACAACTTCATTTTTATCAATTCTTGGATACAAAAACAGACCCTGATCAGTTTCTCCTCGCCTTCCACCGGAGGCAGCGGCGAAGAAGAGGCGACGTCGCGACGAATTTGGACCAAATTTCTTTGTCATCGCAGACCCCGAGAGGAGACGACAAGACCTGCAGTTTTTGTTTCGACGCCCCAGTGAAAGCCCATGTGAATAAGGAGCCACGTCCCAAGAGGGAGCGAGTAGCTCTTAAGTGAGAAGAGCGAATTTTCCACCGAGTAGAGCACACCCTTATGGAGCCGCTAGAGGATGAGCATCCGGAGGCAGGCACAAGATGGGGAAGGAAGGGACAAGACACCCGAGGAGAAACCATCGGCAAGCTTAAGACCCCGACGGGCATGTAATGTATATGACTGTTGCATGTAATGTAAATGACTGTCGTTGTTGTAATTGTTTAAATTCCATCTTTGTACTAAAGTGTGTTATTCTAATTATCCTTGTTCTCGGGTTTCGTCATCCAGGAGCGGAGGACGCCGCTGCCAATCGATAAATGGAGGCGCTAACCATCGATGACATCGCAAGGATTCCCAATGGAGCAAACACAGCAGCCCAGCGGCCCCGCTCCTTTCAGCGCCTATATAAGGCCGGCGATCTCTTAATAGGTTTTTATTGTTGTTCTTGCAGTGGTCGCGTGTAGTGACGACATAATCAACCCCTATCGGTCGCGACGTGTACGCCTCGCATACCACGGCGGAGGGGGACACGAGGACCCCTAACCGTGTGGCTGGTGTGATATGAAAAAACCAATTTTATGTGCTCGGCGATCCTCAGTCGAGAACATATAACCTTTCACTCAAGTATTAGGAGGGAAAGAGCACCGAGGAAGGCGAGCCTATTGGATTTTCAATTCATACTCCATCCCAGCTTTTTGCACGGAGGTAATTATCACATCCACACCGTGCTTCTCCACTCCTGTGTCTTAGGTGAAAACTGAATCCTTCCGCCCACGAGGCACAGGTAAAACTGACTACTCCTTCTTTTCTGCACACTAGCCCACAGTGGTGAATTAAGGTGGTGCCTCTCCCCACCCAACTTCAGTTTGCAACTATTAGGTTGGGAGATAAGTCCTGCAGCACTTTGAACATGTTCTCCCAGGAATAAACCAAAGCCCTTTTCGAATGTTACCGGCCCGATTACTGTAGCGTGTTCCTGAAGGATTTCGAAAATGGACATAAAAAGGCTTCGCGAAGAATCTTGAGCCAACAGACTCCATAAGCTACCATGGCTACCATCCGTCCTATTGTCTACTAAGAACTCCTGCAGAGACACCTGCGAGAGACGCTGCGGCTAAAATCTGCGCTGCCTCCAAGAAGGACGTTGTTCACCATTCGACGGTATTCCGATGGTACAGGCGCTTTGCTGCCGGAGAAATTTTGTTCGAGGACAGACAATGTAGTGGTCGCCCATCGGAGTGGAATGATTAGCATTTACTCAGCGCCCTTCAGATGCATCCTAATGCGACCAGCCGCGAATTGGCGACAGCAATAGACTCATGCGACAGTTATTGAGCATCTCCACGAGCCTGGCTACAGGTCAATATTCTCACGATGGGTTCCTCATGAACTACGCCTGTCTGACAAGACGAACAGGATGCACCTGGCTGAGTCTTTTCTGCTTCGACCCCATCGAAAGGACTTATTGCAAGATATAGCGACCGGAGATGAAGACTGGGTGCTCTACGTGAATCATATACGCAAGCGCCACTGGATTGCGTGAGAAGAGTAGCCACCTACGGAGCCTAAAGCAGACCTCCATGAGAAGGTTTCATTGTGTTGCTGGTAGGACTGTGGTGGAATGATCTACCAGGAGCTGCTTGACAGCGGCACTACAGTGAAGCCAGTCTACACTAACCAGTTGCAAAAGTGGCCGACGTAATGCGAGAGCTACGCCCGAAAAGCCTCATGTCTTCCTACTTCACGCACACCCGCCCGTGGCCTACGAAGCGCGTCAAAAAAATATGGAATTCGGATTTGAAATACTGCCGCATCCGGCCTACTCGTCGTACCTCCTGGTTATCAGCTATCAGAGCACTGAAGAGCCATGTAAGCGGCAAAAAATTTGATGAATGTCGTCAACTCGAGAATGAAATCGTCCACTTTTTCTCGTCGCAGCCACCGGAATTCTGGCAGAGAGGGAACGAGAAGATAACCGGAAGATGGGCACAAGTCTTAGATAATTATGGTGATTATATTGTAGATTGAGGTTTCCGTTTAATAAAGAAATATTAAATTCAAAGACATGTCCAAAGTGTTGCAAGACTTATCTTCCAACCTAATACTTTGTAAATAGAATGACGAATGGTATAATACCCCACTGGTATGAGAATTATCATAGTACATGACGATAGATTTAAACTTCGATGAGTGATTTATAAACGCTTGCTGTTGCCCTAGTTTTAGCCTTTATTTAACAAGTTATAAAATAATCCTATCTTCCTCGTATATCATAAAAAAAGTCAATCACGTGTAATAAAGGTTCTGTTCCAAGTAAAATTAGCGTGAACGCTAGTTTAGACCCATAAGATATTATAGAACTTTTATTTTGAGAAAGCACGCAACTAGATTCTCATATTGTGTCTAGTGAGGAGAGAACTACCTTTGTGCTACGGGGACACTTTCTTTGGTGAGGACAGCTGCGTGTCTCAACTGAAACTATATCCATGAAGTAAATTCTCAGCGCTCATAACTTTTTTGGTTAACTTATTTAGTAGTTCCACTGCTATATCCGTAAACAGTATGTCGCCATACCTCGGTCTTCATTTCAAGTTTCATGTGAATTGAAACCCTTGCCCAGTACAAGGAATTGCACAATTAGTTATCTACTAATGGCAACGCATCGCCATACAGTGGTAAACAAGCGCGGATGAGTTCGGCAGGGACGGGCTCATTATCGTCGCATCCGTGGCATTGTGGGGCTCATAGAACTAACCATGAATAAACTGTTATGAACAAATAGTAATTATGTTATGACATGCTATTATTAACTGCTGTTATTCTGCCACCGTAAACGATTCAAAAACTTTGGCAAGTTCTCGAGAAGGAGAGCGCAAGCGGGGTCTCGGTAGTGTAAAACACGAAAACCCCTGGCCCAGAATGTAGTATTGGTCCTAGTCTCGTCTTAAGCCAAAATTTCGCCCATGGCTTAGCATTCTTGTACTGATCATGCTAATAGCTTACGGAACAACCAAGTGTAACAAACTGGGTAAAGAAACGCTCAGTGCTGACCTTCTCCATATATCTTCAATGCTTTTTGTTTGTAGCAGGCATAGCAGCTATCCAATGCATTCATATATGATTGCAAACTGACAGGACCATCAACAACAGGATACTCGGTAGAAATTTTACCTGGAAAACATTTGAGCCACGAGAAAATGAATGAATTTGGCCCGTGGAGAAGAAAGACTAGCAAAACTAACCTATTGGCTTGTAAAAATCCCAAGAACTGGCCATGTACGTTGCTCGAAGTCCTCGATCGAATGCAATTGGAGCATTCGGCGTAATGAGGACTGCAATAGCTCCAGCTCCTGAAAAACGCAAAAGAGATTGTGTCCCTCTCAGCCACCTAAATATTAAAAACCAATCGTTACTCATTTTTTGTTCCACCCATGAACAGAAGTAACTTTCTATAGTCGCCTGTCATCAAACAATAATTTCATTGAGAAGTACAGGGCGCTTCAGAATTACGTCATCAATTCTTTGAGTATAAGGTTTTGTTTTATACGATTCGTCGTAATCTGCCTACATATTCTAGACAAGTGAGTACATCTCAGATTGACCACTCGCGTGGCACGACTAAAGCCTTACGGTACTCCACCCCACCGAGCCAAGCTCGTAAGGGAGTGGTGGCAACGCTAACTGCCTGGCTTCATTGGTGAAGAGGAATGGCCATCCTGCTTTCCAGAACTAAACTCACTAACTCCTATTCATGTCCTTGATGAGAAGACGAACTGTTCCTAGAAAACGAGACTCAAAATTGCTGGTGTTTTCGATTATATATGTGAAACATAAGCTGACAAGTCTTATTACATAGCACATATGAGAACGGTTCACAGCTTTTCGTCCCAGCAATTTGAACTTCAAAGTGGGTATGGGTGATGATATTTTGATGCATTGAATGGGGCCGACCTTCCCATAACCCATGTAGACATTATCGAGAAGACCATCGCATCCATGGGACAATTAACAACAATATCGAAAAACTTACACCAGGAAAAAAGCTAGATCTCCAGGTTCCACATGAATTGAGGGAGATGCACTTGAAGCCGCTAACTATGTGCGCGCTACAAATACAACGAGGACCACCATGCATGATACGAATAGCGGCTGCTGAGTTCTTAATGTTTAGGGTACTGTAACTCATAAACGATTATGGTAATTACCGATTGAGGTGGCTCAAACGAGCTCCAATACTGATCTTCTTCAAAAAAGGGTCATGCTACCAAATCGGTGGGTTTCAAGGATGGTACAGTGCGTCTCAAAATAATATGCCAACTCTGATTCTCTCAAAAACTCACGTATTCGATTTTTCTGAAAAAGTGCCAAAGTAAAAAATGAGTCGAATCTGAACTGCAATCCGCACATTATCACAAAACCAGGCGGCTTCACACGCTATTGCGTGCGCTAGGGGCTCTAGTCATGAGGGACGGAGCCACATGAGCTTCTGATTTTTATTATAGACCTTTATCATCTGAGTCTCTTCCCTGACACTTCTGTACCTGCCATCAATTTTTTGGATATGGAATGGGGCTGTGTGGGGCCATGAAGAGTACTCTGATGTATCCGAAACAAACACCTCTGCAGTCCATGCAGTCGAAGAATTCCTGTGTAGTCTGAGCTGTGTGTGGCCGTGAGCACTGAATTTGAAGGGAGATTCTCTTTGGGTAGTTGTTGGGATTTACATGTCTCCACAGAGTATGCACCTGTGTGGCCGGGGTCACTGTAGAATTTATTTATGAGGTCTGAAGCGAATGTAGTGCTTCTTCTTGTGTAGAAGGGACTACCGCGTGCGGAAACATAGATACAAACTTTTAGAAATTTTTTAGCCTAATTTTTGCAAGAGTTCAGCGGTATCCCCTAGATTTATACATCTGATGTACATCTATGTGGTCAGGGTTAGTGTGGAGGACAGATGTATAAATTTTTGATCTCAGCCCCGCCCCCCCCCCTTTGCAAACCCCACCCACTTCAGACTTCGAACTACATTATTTCTACTACCTCCAGACACCTTTTTCTCGCATTCTAAAACGCATCTGAAAATATTTAATAATTTTGATGTAAGCCCATTTAGTGCCAATCCCGCCCACTCCTAGCATTTGGCCACATTTGTTCCATTACCTCCAACCACTTTTTTCGCGCATTCTAGAAGGTTTCCAAGCAAAGTTGCATTCGTTTTTGAAAAGGGGCTTTCGACTCAACGTACGCCACGATCGCTTTTCTCAGCTCCTTGACGCCTCGGAATTGCTTGTTTCGGGCGAAAATTTTCCGTACCATGAAGCCCCACACATTTTCCATCGAATTCAAGTCGGGGCTATTCGCCGGTCAAGGCAGAAGTGCCGAGAGAACTAAGCTTGGGTGCTTCTGCTGACGTGAATTGGGGTGTTATTTTGCATAAAAACAAGATCTCGGTGCCGATTCTGACGCCAGAAAGGGAGAAGTGCACGGCGCATAACGGTTCGACAAAAGGACGAGTTCATCTTCTCAGTACAAAACATTGAAGGATACGCCTACTCTATGAATCACGGCTCAAAACTCCTGACTCCTCCCCCTTGAACTTCTATTTAGGAAACTGAAGTTTTCCCTTCCTCAGGTCGTGCCAGTAAATCGTTTCCCGTCCGGACCATCACAACTTAACTTTTTCCATCAAAAAAAAAACTACCTGAAGATTGAAAACCATCAAGAGAAGGAAAAAAGCTCTCTGAAGAATGAAAACCATCAAGAGGAGGAAGGTCAAACGCCAGCTCATAAAGAACACCTTATCCCACTCGGTTCGGCTGCACCTTCTGGAGAAAGCGACCCGATCTTCTCAATCTCTTTTTGTCATAAATGGCCCCTTACGCATTTTCTGATTGACGATGAACTTGGACTTTCTGATCACCTTTATACAGTGTTTTTGAGACATTGAGGTTCAAAGACGATCGGATTTCCATACAGCACTTGATGAAGTTTGACGTTTCCCTCAAAATAATGCGCTTGTCTCTGTCGGGCTGCAGCGAAAGACGTCCAGCACTCCTTCTGGTCCCACAGGCTTTAGAATTCTTGATGAAATGATCCATAACTGCGTGATACCGGCCCAAATCTCGCTCGCGCTATTCGCGATTCAACAGTCCCTGCTTTTTGTTCGCGGGAATTTCACCTTACTCGAATTCCAAATACAATTTCCCTCTTCCTATTGCCCGAAAATGAAGAAAAATACATAAACAAAGCAATTTCGTTGCGCTAAACTAAAATACAACATTTGGAGATGTTGGAAAGGCACCCTTTACTGAGTTGACTAAAAAATGCTTGTTTCCGAGCTGGAATTTGGTGCTAATGTGCGGATTGCAATTCAGATTTGCCACATTTTTTACTTTCGCACTTTTTCAGAAAGTTTGTGGGAAAACCAAAGGTGGCTGTATCATTTGGAGACGCACTGTAGTTCAGGTACAGGTTTCAAAAGGCCGTTGCATCGTTATCTTTGGCTCGCTAATCAATTCTATTCACTCTATATTCTTCCATGTCTTTAGCTGTTTTTCTTCGGTCCTTTGGATTTTTCTGCTGCTTTACTTTACTACATGTGTTTTAGCATGCTATAATTTGAAATTTGATAGTTTTTGAAATGCTTCCGAGGAATCGGAATGTAATCATGGACATTCATATGCTCATCAGAATTTGATGAAGTAATAGAAGAAATCTTCTGAAGCTATCGAGTCGCGAAGTAGTAATGTTTTAGTGCGACTATCTAGACCGAACACACTTTTGACGACCTGACAAAAGTTGTCATAGCCTAGTTGGAGAGTAATGCTGCATCCATGAATCTCGCGCAGTCCAAATACCATTAATATCGGTTGTTACAAAATTCCAATGGGAAACCCTCTACCGAGTATGAGGATTTCAAATCTTACGCTGTGCAGTTTCATTTTAAAAAAACCGGAACTCCCACGAGAAAGAAGCTATGGAATTATCAAAAAGATATATCATTGATTTAAGCTCATTTAATAGGAGGATTCTTTGCGCAACGCTCGAAAATCGTATGTACTTTCGGAGCAACTTGTTTTACGCGTCTAACGGTCAAATGGTGAGAGCTCTCCCCTTCCCACCTCGTGCTATTACTATCCCCCACAGCGAAAAAGCTTGGCCGACTTCGCAAAGCTTGGCATCAGTCGCAGCGTAGTCTTCAGTAGAATGAGCCGTTTTCAAAAGCTTGTGAACTTGGAGAACTGGCCGAGAAAGGGCGGCCACGACCACGCTTGCCTCTCGCAAAAGAAGGTTGCCAGCCACCCGAGGAACAGCATGATGACAGTGACCAAAGATCTCAAGTCTTCGCACGTACATGCAGACGATAGCACCCGAGAAAGTGCGCATTTTGCGCGCGCCCGTCGAAACTGGGTCACGCCGCAGCCGCCGCCCGCGGCGCGTCAGCCAGCGATTTTTGACGGACGACGCAGTTGTCAGTGGGGCATAAGGCTGGCGCATGGTCCACGGCAGCCAGCCTAAAGAGAAGATCACATCATTCGCTCCACTGACACTCAGTGGTACTGTAATGTCATCTCGAGCTTGCAGCGGGCTGCGCTGCGCGCGAAGTGGGTGGAGTGACCTAGTATGGATGGACGCGCGTAACGGACGTCCCCACCTTAGAGTGGTCCTCTTCGAAGAGAAATATCCACACTGGAGGCAGCTCACTGTTAGAAATAGTTGTCTCGACGGTTTCGTGGGCTAATACTAGAGAAATTTTTTTTGCACGCTTCACCATGATACTCGCACCACCCCAAGATGGGTCCGGAATCTTCTCCCCGAAAACGGCGCCGCGCACGCCGTACCCGCCGCCTATCGCAGGATTGCGGTGGAAGATTGGAGCGCGCAATTTGTGAGTTAAGGAGTCCTTTGATCATTTGAGTTGGCTGGCGGCTCCTTTCAATTCCAATGGGGTCTTGATCGTCGCTTGTGTAGGAGTCATTCTGACAAATTATGTCTAATAAACATAAAAACGAAAAAGAAACAGAAGAAAACGATCAAATTCAATAAAAAAGAAAGGCAATCAAACAAAAATATTGTGTTCTATCGATTGACATGGAGGGGGGGGGGGGGTGAGTACGGTAATTGCAGCGACATTTGCCGCATGCCGCAAGGGAGAATGCCGCAATCGGGGAGAAGTTCCGTTACCCCCTCCCTCCCCCCCCCCCCCACGATAAAGTATAACAAGGACGCGATTTTGGATAAGCTTTTTAGGTTTCAGAATGCATAATAAAAAAGGCTCGAACGCTCCTTCAAAGCAGTGCGATTTAACGCAAGGCTACGGTCATCCAAGACCGAGAGAATTTGCCCTTGTTCGCATCACCAGCCTGTTCGGCCTGTTCGCCACACAGAAGCCCCTCATTTGCCGAAAATGAAAAGAAAATCTACGACAGTTGCGATAGACTTCGACGCGGATGCTTGAAGTTCATTAAGAGGAGGATTTATCGAAAAGTGCTAGAAGTTAGTCGTCATCATGTGTTTTTGAGTTGTCATACTAGTTCGAACCCAATTCATCAGCCTGCAGAAAAAATTCCATCTTAGTAATGCCGCAACACCGAAGCTATTTTGAGCTTCTTCTTTTCAATCTGGAGCTCTGCTACGAGATCATAAAGAATTTCTGCCTTACCTCCTGTAGGTCTTGCAGGACCTGATTCGTATACAGCTATATCAGCCAGAACGGCAATTGCGTTTCGTTTTTCTGTGGAATAGTTGGCGTATACCCAATCAATTGCATGGAACACGGCCTGAGTGCCGCCGAAGCACGCATTTTTAACATCCACACCCTGAACGGAAATTTGGTTGAAAAATGAAATTTCCTCCTAAAATCAAAACAGAAAACGAATGTTGTTCATCCTGTGAATGTATACCACAGCGGGAAAATAAGAGTGGATATGGTAAGAATATGGAGTCGAGGAAAATTGATGCAAAGTTAACACAACTGAAGTTGTTTTGCACATACGTGCAGAGGGACTAAAGTTAGGTACGAAGACGCAGAATCATTACATTTTTAATCTATTTTTACTAGACGAATAGAAAATCGTAGAAGGAGGCCCTCTCCTCCCCCAGTGCCTTGGGTTGTACAATAACTTTAAAAGGGTAGCAGATTAATTCGTTTTTCCTTCGAGTTGGCGAGGTTCGATGAGCAAACTGCAGGCCTACTGACTTCTTTTGCTAGTTTCAGTTTGATAAGCCTCCTATAAAGTTCCTCTCTTCTATCATCTGGACTGCAAGCAGCTTTTCGCACCAATCGCTAGTGAATTCAATCTCTCAATTTTACAGTGCAGGGTGACCTGCATAAAATGTGACATAGAAAACTGACAACAAAATTGTACAAATCAAATTAAATAAGGAAAATTTACCTTTATACAATCATCACAAAAATTGCAAACAACATATCACATCTCGCATTCAAAACGTCCACTTTTCGCTTTAATGCAAGCGTTCAACCTCTTTCGGAAGTTTTCAAGAATGCGCGCAGTCACTTCGTGCGAAATTTCATCTCACGCTTAAAAAAAGCTCTTCAGAGGGTCCAAAGACCCATGTTTGAAAGGGCTAGCTTTTTACTCCAAAATCGACCACATAGCAAAATGCAGAATCCAGATCGGAGGTGGGGGAGTTGAAGATCAAACCTCCTTTGTCCCAAAACCCGGAAGCATGGCCTCACACCATTAGTGTCTTCTTTGCGCTGTGGGCTGATACGCAACCCTGCTGAAAAGTCCAGTTGTCCTTTTCGTGTTGTTCTCAGCCCAAAAGATCACCGCATCCTCCAGAATCTGCTCTCGATGTATTTCAGCATTGATTTTTATTCCTTTTTCCTCAAGAACCAGCTCAGTCTTGCCGAGGCCCTATATTCCAGCCCACACCATCACCGACTGTGGATAATGAGATTTTTCGACCTTGAATACTCTTGGAGATCATTTTGGGAGCGATATCCTTTAATTCTGCGATTTTCGGAGCGGTTTAATAGTAAATATTTTCTCGTCTGTGAAGAGGGTTCATCCAAAGCTTCCACCACGTGCAGAAGCTTTCATCTCTTTGCACTTTTCCAGTCTTAAGGCCTTCATTTCTTCGGTAAGGGGTTGTCCGTTCGCAATTCTGTAAAGATATAACCTGATGTCTTCCACGACCAGCCTTTGCATGGTTGAGTTACTTATTGTTCCTTGGCAAATTTTCTCATGTTTCTTTCAGGATCTCTGTGCAGCTTGTCTTTGACGGCCTTCCGAAGGACAGAGGTGCTTGCAGCTCTTTCTGGTCTTCCTGTTGGACGATTTTCAATCTTTCCAGTCTTTTCGCATCGCTTAATGAAACGATGTACTTGCTCTCGATGAAGTTTGAGCGTCTTGGAAATCTCGAAAACTGGCGATGCGCGTTTGTATATCGCGACTACTGCTGAAGATCTTCAAGCGAAACCAATTTTAGAAAGGAATAGCAAAGAAGACTGCCCACAACAGGTTTGAAAAAAAACCCAAATATGCCCACATTAGGTTTGAAAAAAAAACCCAAATAATCACATAATACAGGGAAAGAAAAAAGAAGAAGTCGATTTTTTTATTACTCGTCACCCTTCATGTGGGTCACCCTGTATTTGCCGTGACTAAGGGGTCACGATGGATGGACGCATTCTGGGGTAGCGAGCAGTGGAGGATAAAAGAGGTGATTCACTCGGAGACGCTTCTTGTTCATGTTCTTGTTGAACTTATCAGTCGCCAACAAATCTGACTGTGCTTCATGTGCGATGTTGTGTAAAGGCCACCACTATGTAAAAATCTATGCTAGTACGAAAAGTATTCATTCCGTAACCTTATTCCTAACGCTGACATGAAGCTGCATTCTACCAAGAAACTACGTAACGGATAGCACATGCTGCGAAAAATGATAGGACCCATTAATAACGTTAGAGTTTGCTATAAAGGTCTTAAAATGTTGGGCGCCACATAATAAACTTGGCTCTGCGTTCTCCGAGGCAAGCCCGCTACAATATAGTTGGACCGATCGCAATAGCTTTTAGTAGCCATGCCACAGAAATCAATCATAAAATGCGCACGTAAAATGTGCTGGTAACATTGAATGTCATTTTCCCAATCTATTCACGTGTATTGAGGACTAGTTAATTGACTCACAAAGGAATCAAAGCGATTATGTGACTGATTTTTGCCGCGACCCTTTAAGACTATGAATAGTAGTTTCGTTCTTTATAAAAACTCCATGTCTTTCTGGACACTAATTTTCCATGTTCATGTTAACTTTTCCACTCGCTAGTTTGCTACCCGATACTCGCTCGTGCAAATTGATGACCAATGAGATGACAGGTGATATAGGTGAATTTCCTACTCACTTAAATTTGTAAGAAGATGCGTAGGGGAGCTTCAATGTTTTCGTACCCAATTAGGGTCGCCTCGCCGAAAAATGTGCTTGTATCTGCTTGTCTAAATATTGTACCAATAGTTACATACACATATCACAAATATTTCACCACCAAATAGAATGAAATACTTCACTTAGTTACCGCAACCTAGTTCTTTGGAGTAAATGCACTTTATGGACTACCTTTCGTTCAGTATATCACAAAGGATGAAAAGTAAGGCGATGTACGGGGATCACAGATTGAGAAGCATGAAAAACCCCACTTTTGCTCAGAAACTCAGCTACAAAAAACCACACATTAATGCTGTTCGATAGAAATGTTTGGGTATGAACTGTATGCGAGCAAACAAATAGCAATGGAACAATCGCTTCAGGACTACCACGAAATTCACTTCTTGCTCCTTCTTTTATGGACATTTGGGTCAGTGAATCGGAGAGATCTTTTACCAGGTACTGATAGCCACTACTGGCATGATGTTCAAAACACGAAGCGAGGATAGAAGCTGCTGAAGTCGCTTCACGACGGGAACAATCGCTGCTCGTCTGTCCAGTTGACTTCACAGTGGGGTGGGGAAGAGGTGAAAATCTTAAGTTCAGGTTCAGAAGTATTAAGATGTTGCTTCTACGTTTAGCAGAAGAAAACACATCGAACCAAGCCTACTTGTTCTAGGCCTAACGAAGACAAAAATAAGCCGAACGCGATGAGTATGAACAATGGAAGATCAACTATTGCAGAAATTGGGCGAATCAATCCATACTTGAAGTTACTCTAGTGTAACCGGTTATGGTTATTATTTCTATAATATTTGGAAAGAACTAGTTCTCAACCGAAAACGAATTAGTGTGTGTACCTTCATGAGTGGATGTAATCACATAAAGATAAAGATCAAATACCGTTGTAAGTCTGGGTGGTATGTTATCACATAACCAGTTTTGGTTTCAAAAAATCAATCAAATGCCTAGATCCGGGGAACGCCACTTAGGACTTAAATTAAAAATGAGCAGTAACCTTACAAAGAGCTAAAACTACGGTGTATTGAGAACTTTGATCCTTAAAAGTTCATAACATTACACCACCGCTGACAGTGCAATAAAAAGCTTCTGCTAGATCTTCCAATTATTGAATAGGTGAAATTCACGTAACTCAGCCGTTGACCCCAGGAGGCGTTTCGAAAGCCTAATAAATTTTTTGCCAAGCCAATTAAATATATTGACTTCTCATGGCCTCAAGATTAATTGAACCCCTTTCGCTGTTTGCAGTCATGATCGCGAGGTCGATCGATTTACTGTGGTTGGTCATGAACCGATTCGCTGAGTAGGGCAGTGAAACTGTCTCGAAATAAATAAGAACGGTGATGATGAGAAATGTTGCTTCCTGAATTTAGTGGCTTGTGTTGGGCTCGTACCTCGATATCGCTGTTGTCTCTGAATAACCTCATCAACTCCGTTTTCACGCTTTTGCTTTTGTCGATAAGAGTTTCCGTGCCAACGGCGAGAAATCCGATAGAATAAGGATCAATCTGAAATAATAATTCAAGAAAAAATAAGGAGCTATAGGAAGTTTCATGGATCAAAATCGCATTACAATCGTTAGTTCTTACGCACATTGTATTTCCGCAATAGGCCATCAGTCACTGTGAGTGATATGGAAACGACGTCTTCATTGTCAGCACAAAACCCCATCTGCTCTTGTCCAAGTCCAATTGTGTATTTCCCTTTAGCACAACTGTCAAACTGGAAAAATACCGATAGGAACGATCTAAGGATACTTTTCAAGGCTTACCTGTTCCAAATCAGTTTGATTAACAACATTCTTCGGGAAGTATATTTCAATCGCACTAATTCCAACATTTTGAACGGAATCCATCTCTGAGAAAAGTTTAGATGACGACATAAGGGCACTTAATGTTTTTCCGATTAATTGATCGGAAGAACATTGGATAAACAATCCAGACAATCTAAACAATGCGAAAAAAGCTAAAAAATATCCAGGACGACACAAAAAGCAAAAAAAAAAACATTTACGAGACAGTTGTCAACCAAGATTTCGGTTGCTTCATTGGTTCCTGTTGACAAACAACGCGCGGGTTGCGCAAGCGGTGTGTCAAGGAACGTTTTCTGAGTTCAACGACGTGCCGTTGATAACGCAGCGTTGCCAGACACGTTGACAGCGCTGGACATCGTGCGTTGATAACGTTGGTCGCTCGGCTGTTAACGACGTCCGCGCCACCGCTGCACGATTTGGTCAGCGATTGACAAACAACATGCTCCAGCACAAAAGCCGCCAGAAGCGGCGCCGACGTTGACGAGAGCCGCGGCGTAGTTCGTGGCGGATTGAACGGCTTTACCACCTATCACTATGGCCCAAATTTGAAGTAGAGACGATTCTTAGGATCGGCTGACCCTACTTAACTACTCTACTTCAAGTTTGTGCCCCAATAATAGGAGCCGGAGCCGTTCGAATCGCCACGAACTTCGCCGCGCACATCCTCGGACGCACGTATGTACCCATACCCCTTCTCCGCGATATCGCGAACGCATATACATATGTATGTATGACACCAACAGTTTTCCGCGCATTTATCGCGGCTCCTTTTCTATATGAGCATTGCATTCGATAGTGCTCCTGACTGGGGTGCTACGAGTTCAACACTTCAGGGGCAGCGGGGTTATTTTTGTTCGCTCGGACTATAAAAAGCAAAGAAGCTGGTGGAAATGTAGTCGTTGGTGCCACTTCAAGGAATGTCTCTATCGCTTAGCAGAGCAGTGTAGAGCGGCTGTTTTGTGAACCTGTAGCGGTGCAAGGAAACGATTCTGAGTCGTCGGTGAGAAGGCTTACCGACTCGTCTGAGCCAAAAAGTGGATGAGCACCAGGATAGCTATGGTGCTGACATCACTCGAGAAGTTGAAATGGAATATAAACTGTTTAGTAGGATAGTCATGAAAAAGAGGGCGGGGGAGGAGGAGCGAAGAGACACGAGTGGGGTAGACGAAACTCCTTAATTAGGTTTCATTACAGCCCAGGCACGGGGGAAAAATTGATAAAGGTCAGGAATGGATCGCCGGGGAAAAAAGAGCAAAGTTAAGGAATTGGTCAGCATCAGATGAAGCGGACTCAACCTTGGTGACCGTAGCGTTCCGAACTTTTGCATAATTTCACAACCTACCCTTACCCAATAATTGAACTCTTAAAGTTGAATGGAGGGGGAGGGAGCTCAGATCGAAAAATTCATCTCTGCTCGATGCATTCTTTTTTGTGACACCCGCGTTAGTGTGCGTAGCCCAATTGGTATTTATATTCATTCAGTGGATGCAGTAGACTACAGTAGGGAAAGTCTTCGCATATTTTTATTTCCATGACATGAGATCTTTGGAGATTGCTTTGGAAAGTTTATCGCGAAACTTGTGTAAAGGCAGGTAAATGCACTCTCCACACCATATCTGTAACAGCCATTGACGCAACGGTTACGGCTGGAAGCATCGCTCTCGACTAAAAGCATGTTAGACTGCTTCTGCTCAATTATTTCAGAAAAATGCCAGTCCAAGTCGTGCGACAAGACAGAGTGTGATGCGATGGGACCTTCTGTTGCCTTTCTCAGCACAACAAGAGATTTTTACCATAAGTTAAAAAATGGCTACTCTGACCAGACCGAAAAAACACTATCTGGGAGACCAACTGAGCTCAACGACGACTGCCTTCTGAGGCTGGTTGGAGAGGATTGCAGGTGTAGTACATGCGAGCTAGAACAAAAGCTCAATAGCAATCAAGACAGAGTAGCTGCCCATTTTCATACCTCAGAAAGATATGGAGATGCGGAGTATGGATAAGTTGTGAGCTGAGTGATCTACACCTTTAAATGGGGAGAGATTCATGCGTGAACTTGTTAGCTTTCCGACTCATCTTTGCACGGATGTTAGAATTAATCACCGGCGAGGCAACGTAAACCACACGAGGGAGTGTGAGTTTTCGGACGCGTAAAGCGTGAATTCCTGACTTTCAAACCGGAACTTCAACCTGAGGAGGCAATGCTTAGCCTTACGAGTCATTCGAAAGGATCGTTAAATTAGATTTGCTGCCACCGAACTACACTTTCAGCACCGAAGAATCATGTATTCTGAAGGATCGCGTTGCTGCAGATCGAGAGAAAGGCATCGGCGAGTATTTCTCCGCGAAACCTAAGGAATTCTATGCAAGCGGGAATCGCAAGTTACCTGATGAATGGCAATACCTCGCCGATAATGAGTATGCATATACATATATATTTTAATTGCTAGTTGTTGTTAACAAAAAAAATTGCAAAATGTGAAGACTTCTCCGACAACCCTATTGTTCCACTTTTATGCGAACCGCCATCCACGTTTGACTCAAAATCTGACGAAGGTTGCGATATGATGAGTCGCTTACCTGCATTCGCAACTGCTTTACGTGAGCGTCTAATGCATTCATTATCTTGCGGCAGGCCTTCTCTTCAAATGGGGGTTTCGGTCGAGGGCTTTGATTTGCAGTCGCCGGTGTACAGTAAGGACGGACGGGGAGTTGGTTTGAATGATGATTATATGAATGGGAGGTGAAGGGTGGGGGGGGGGGGGAGAATTTGCAGGATCTACGAGGTATGTAATGGCAGGAAAGTGGGGCAGTCTGAATGGGAGCTTTGGGGCGATGGGACGTTAATGAGGGCGAGTTCAAATGTTTATTATTTCAACTGGAGGGATTTAGGAGAGGTACTGTGGGGATGGGGCGCAGGCTGCGAATGGAATTGGGGAAATTTCGGGGGAGTTTGAAGGGACCGAGGACGGGGAGTGGGATACTCGAATAGGGGTTTACCCCAGTGGATGGGGGAGCAGATTCTGCAGAAGATGCAGAGCAGTTTCGGAAGAGTATAAACAAGCTAGACGAAAGCAAAGTCAGCACACGCATCAAAGATCAGGCCGTTTGTTTGTTTTTACGACTCACCTAAGCCCGTTTAAATCGTACGCCACTACAGTATCCGACCACCTACGTATCCACGACAATATTGCAAGGAACAGTATTGTTCACATTAATGGAGTGACTTTAACGCCACCTCCTTGGATTTCGACGGAAAATCCTTGGACAGACTGGAAAGTGTTCATTAATCGACTAATTTATTAGGTCGTGAAGAAAGTTCTTGCGTTTTTGCGCCTGAAACTTCAAATGTACATATCTCGGCTTGAACAGAACTTCATCAATCGAAATAACAACCATTACTATCGACACACTTTTGCTAACTAAAAACAAGTTAGTTTACCCCATTCGCATAGAAGCCCGGAGATCTAGAGCCGATGAAATCGTCGAATGCCGCAGCAGCATCATGTTGGGTTTTAAAGCATTTCTCCTTGAGAAAGCCGTCGAGATGTTTGAAGAAATGGTATTCTGTGGGGGCAAGGTCTGGGGAATATGGTGGATGCGGGAGAGCTTCATAGTCTAGCTCCATCAATTTTCTCAGGGTAAGATGTGCGACGTGGGGCCGAGCATTGTCGTGGAATAGAATTGGCCCCATCCTATTCACCAGTGCCGGGCTCATGAGCTGGAGTTTTCGATGCATTTCGTCAATTTCTTGACAGTACTTCTCGGCTGTTACGGTTTCATCCAAATTCATGAAGCTGTGGTGGATCAGCTCGGCTGCAGACCACCAAACTAGCACCATGACCTTCTTTCCATGCTGCTTCGGCTTGGGAAAATGTTGTGGGCTTGATCCTCGTCCAGCCACTGGTCTGATCGTCACAGTTGTCGTACAGAATCCATTTCTCATCACACGTCACAATACGGTCTAGAAATGGATCGTTCCTGTTGAGCGGAGCAAGGCGGAGGCAAGCTCGTAGCGGCGGTCTTTCTGGTGCGGAGTCAACTCATGCGGCACCCGCTTATCAAGCTTCTTCGACTCCCCGATTTCCTGCATGTGGATGCCAACCGTCCTGCTGGAAACACTCAATCTAGAGCCAATATCCTTCAGCGTTGTACGTGGATTCTCTTCCACTAACGCTCTCAATCGGTCGTTGTCAACGGCCGATGGCCGCCCACTACGTTCATCATCTTCCACGCTCCCAGGAGTCATTCCAGGGCAAAACCGATTATATATTTGGATAGAGCAGGAAATGCGCTTCAGAATGGTACAAAAATTGCAAAAAATCTAATAGCAAAAAACACCGCGGCGAGCATTCGAAAACTGGGCGTCAAAAAGCGCAAGAACTTTCTTCACGACCTAATATTTTGCCGTGAATTGATGCCGTATCTTCAACAGGACGTGTAAGGAAGAGCGTTGAGTGAGAGACTGTTCATGCAGTCATCTGCCGTCTTCACATTATACATGAACAGTGGGGAATCATTCAATCATTTCCACGCTGTACTGACCAAGGAGGGGTAGTCTACTTAACGTGGGACTATGAATGAAGGCCCAGATAAATCGATAGAGTTCTGAATGCTGTCTACGAAAATGGAAATAGGAACTGCAAAATGATTTTCTTCCAAAATTTATGGGGGCTCGAATTTCGCTAGACAGTAGTATTGATTGGAAATTCGAACTGGTCGCTTCAACATCAAGCGGCCATGTGGCCCAGTGGTAGTAGTCTCTCTCCATGGGCGTGTATATGTGTGCGATATGTTCTTCACAAACTGCACACCATATGCATGCTGATTCTCTATATCCGGTGACAAAACAGTCAACCCTCTCAGGACTGGACAAATACTTGGCCGGTGTGACGCAGGAACCTGAGTATTCACCAATATACCCAGATCTGCACCAAGAGCATTTATAAAAAATTAGAAAAACGAGGTGCACTTAACATTCGATTCACTTGTAATAGGACCTTGAGTATATTATCCCTCTGTGGCATATTGAAGTCCGCAGCGTACAACATAGCTCTAGTTCTGATCCTCTTCACATTTTTCATGAGACCGGAGGAAAAGTCGTCTAATGGCTCATTTTCAATGGATTTCTTGCAGGCATCATACACATATCTAGTAAGTTTCTGTTGAATGCTCCTTGAATTTTAGAATAAAAAAGAGTCAAACAATTAACGTGCAGAGCCACTTTTCTTGGATAGGGGCAACGAGAGAAAATAAAAGCAGAAATAAGGCGTTTACTTGAAGAAATGTCAGGAAAGGTTAAGAAGGTCTTTAATGAAATGAAAAACCAGTTTGCAAAAATGCTGACAGTGGCGGAGAGCAGGCCCTCATCTTACACCCGTGAAGCGAAACCAGTACCACTAGGCCACGTGGAGACGAGTTCACACATCCAATTAATATGCATTACTGTCAAGCGAATTCGAGCCCCCTACTCCTGCCAAATTCGAACGCCTTAGGGCCGAATTGACAATTTTGGCGCAAACCCCCCTCTATTATTTTCTAATTATAAGTAATTATTTCTACTTAAAAAAAGTAGTTATTTTCTACTCAAACATTCATTTTGCACATATCCCGCCCACTGAGGACAGATTCCGGTCTTCCTACCTTCCACAGTTAACATCCTGCTTTGGGTACTCCTACCGAATTTTCAACTTTCTGGGTTCCCAGGGACAGGAGTTATGATTTTTCGCTGAACACTTTGCTCGCACAAACCCCGCCCCTTGTAGGTGGAGCCGGTCCTGCCACACACCATATGTGTTCCCATCCTGCCGCCTGTGCTTCAACCTAATTTCAATTGTCTGGGTTCCTAGGGACAGGAGTTATTTTTTCCACCCAAACATTTATTTCACGCGAATCCCGCCCACTGCCCGTCCACTGTGAGTGGAATCCGTTCCTGCCACCCACGATATGTGTTCCCCCCCTGCCTTGGATACTCCCACCAAATTTGAACTTTCTAGGTTCACAGGGACAGAAGTTATGATTTTCCGCTGAACATTTTGTTCGCACAAGCCCTGCCCCCTGTAGGCGGGGTCTGATCCTGCCACCCACCATATGTGTTCCCATTCTGCCGCCTGTGCTCCTACCAAATTTGAACGTCCTAGGTCCACGGTCACAGGAGTTATGAATTTCCGTACAAACAAACAGACGGACGGACAGACAGACGCGAGCGCTTTATACAAGGGCTTTGTTGAGTGTGTCTCTGAGGAGAGGACCGTAGATGTTTGTTGACATTTACCTATAAGAGCAGATAGGGACTGATAACGAGATAGAGAAGGCGAGTAAGAGCTAAACAGTAGTAGAGAGAGTAAGTAAGAGCGTAAGAGGGAGTAAGAGCTAAACATCACTTGATTCTTAATGCCTTTATTATTCATGCCTTCATTCCTTGATATTTTTCAGAGTAAATGCAGTGATAAGGACCGATCGAAGGCACTACATTATGAGGAGACCAGGCGGCTACGCACGCTATTGCGTGCGCTAGGGGCTCTAGCCATGAGAAACGGAGCCACATGAGCAGATTGTCGGATTTTTGAGTTTCCGCTCAAACCCCGCCTCCTGTGGGCGGAGTCTGGTTCTGCCAACCACCATAAGTTTTCCCACCATGACGCCTGTACTCCTACCAAGTTTGAACTTTCTAGGTTCATGGGAACTGGAGTTATGGATTTTCGTATATAAATGCAAGAAGGGTGTGAGCTCCGAGGCACGCTCCGCCCATTGTGGGCGGGTCTCCGCTGAGGTCATTTATGCTGGAGACACCTTCGACAATGCCCTCCCAAATCGACTTTTTTCCTGCTCTGTTGGCTTTCTCCAAACCGAGTTATAAAAGCATTGCCTTTTTGGAGAACGCCTCGCCCATCGGGGGTGAGTCTCCCTAGTTGGATCTAACTTACCGATGCGCACCTCTAGCCACCCTCACACAAAAGTTTTGAGGCCGTCTTGTGACTAAATTTGAAATCATGCTCCTCAGTACAGCTCATTTCCATGCACGTCACTCCCACTGTGGGTGGGGCTCCGCCAGGCTGATGCGTGCTTTATACTTCTCGGGATTTGACCCACCCATCCCATGCTTGACCCCGTCTCTCCAGGCAGATCTGAAGGAGCTAAGAAATTTCGTGACAGACATACAGACGACAGACAGACAGACAGACAGACAGACAGACAGACAGACAGACAGACAGACAGACAGACAGACAGACAGACAGACAGACAGACAGACAGACAGACAGACAGACAGACAGACAGACAGACAGACAGACAGACAGACAGACAGACAGACAGACAGACAGACAGACAGACAGACAGACAGACAGACAGACAGACAGACAGACAGACAGACAGACAGACAGACAGACAGACAGACAGACAGACAGACAGACAGACAGACAGACAGACAGACAGACAGACAGACAGACAGACAGACAGACAGACAGACAGACAGACAGACAGACAGACAGACAGACAGACAGACAGACAGACAGACAGACAGACAGACAGACAGACAGACAGACAGACAGACAGACAGACAGACAGACAGACAGACAGACAGACAGACAGACAGACAGACAGACAGACAGACAGACAGACAGACAGACAGACAGACAGACAGACAGACAGACAGACAGACAGACAGACAGACAGACAGACAGACAGACAGACAGACAGACAGACAGACAGACAGACAGACAGACAGACAGACAGACAGACAGACAGACAGACAGACAGACAGACAGACAGACAGACAGACAGACAGACAGACAGACAGACAGACAGACAGACAGACAGACAGACAGACAGACAGACAGACAGACAGACAGACAGACAGACAGACAGACAGACAGACAGACAGACAGACAGACAGACAGACAGACAGACAGACAGACAGACAGACAGACAGACAGACAGACAGACAGACAGACAGACAGACAGACAGACAGACAGACAGACAGACAGACAGACAGACAGACAGACAGACAGACAGACAGACAGACAGACAGACAGACAGACAGACAGACAGACAGACAGACAGACAGACAGACAGACAGACAGACAGACAGACAGACAGACAGACAGACAGACAGACAGACAGACAGACAGACAGACAGACAGACAGACAGACAGACAGACAGACAGACAGACAGACAGACAGACAGACAGACAGACAGACAGACAGACAGACAGACAGACAGACAGACAGACAGACAGACAGACAGACAGACAGACAGACAGACAGACAGACAGACAGACAGACAGACAGACAGACAGACAGACAGACAGACAGACAGACAGACAGACAGACAGACAGACAGACAGACAGACAGACAGACAGACAGACAGACAGACAGACAGACAGACAGACAGACAGACAGACAGACAGACAGACAGACAGACAGACAGACAGACAGACAGACAGACAGACAGACAGACAGACAGACAGACAGACAGACAGACAGACAGACAGACAGACAGACAGACAGACAGACAGACAGACAGACAGACAGACAGACAGACAGACAGACAGACAGACAGACAGACAGACAGACAGACAGACAGACAGACAGACAGACAGACAGACAGACAGACAGACAGACAGACAGACAGACAGACAGACAGACAGACAGACAGACAGACAGACAGACAGACAGACAGACGACAGACAGACAGACAGACAGACAGACAGACAGACCAGAAGACGACAGACAGACAGACAGACAGACAGACAGACAGACAGACAGACATGACAACAGACAGACAGACAGACAGACGACAGACAGACAGACTAAGCGCTTTAAAGGGATCACGGCTTCCTTCTGAGTCGATACATTTGCGACGAACTCATCGGACGCAAAATAGTCTAAGATCTCGAAACTACTAATACAGTCTCAGAGTCATGAAATTTCATTGATAACGACATCTGATAATGGTGTTACCATCACTCGACAAATTTGTGAGTGCCATTCGAGGCTCCGGTTGCTCGACAGTCAAATCTTTTCTGGTTGATAATTTATTGAAAGAAACGCAACAGATCGAGACTTCTGCTCACAGGTATAAGCATCTGCACGTACTGAACTCCACTTGCACCCTGTCGCGTCAGTCCTGTTCCTAATTTTGCGCTCAGAAAAGTATCAGTTGTTCCTAAGGAGCAGTAACCGGTTCATTACAACTCTGTTATATGATTATATCACTTCCACTCAAACATTCATTTCGCTCATACCCCGCCCACTGCGGGCGGAGTTTGTTCGTCCCACCTACCACAGTGTTACAGTGTTCCCATCCTGCCTTGGGTACTCCTACCGAATTTCAACTTTCTGGGTTTCCAGGGACAGGAGTTATTTTTTTCAACAACATAGAAACAGAAGTTATTACTTTCCCCTCAAACATTTATTTGTCATCTGATGGAAGGAGCCCGGCGTTAGCTAACCGTGTATAATAAACTGTCCGTTTATAATAAACTGTATACTAATCGCTCACGTTTGCCTGTCTGTTAGCACGGAAATTCGATATCACTTGATAAAGTACTTGCAGGAGGTTTAAGCCTAAGGATGAGCGGTCGTGGACAACCAATGCATACATAAGCATGCATAGTCCAACTAGTAATCTCTCTTATTATAAAGCAGAATCTTGGTGTGTCGGTTTGTCGGTATGTCTGTCGGTGTGTCCGTCCGCAAACATTATGATTATGATAAAGGCAGTGATATGGAAAGCTTAACTCTTACATTTTCTTCTCATACAGAGGGCAGTAACGTGGTGGGTGGGTTAGTGGAGTAGAGTGAGTACTGAATAGTGAGGTGAGTGATGGGAGTGAAGTGGTCACTTGAAAACTGTGATTTCAAACTAAACTGGCATCGTGATATGTCTTTACAAAAATATCAGGTGATTGAACCCTGGTAAATAACAAAGCATAGAGGCAGCCGATCTCTTTCAAGTGGAGCTTGCGTACCTTCTCAATCAATAGTATGTAAGCATCATAGTAATGGAAGTGGTACCCATTTTGGTAGCAGGAAGCATAGTGAAAGAACATATTAGTAAAGCTATATAAAATGTCTGTGTGGCAAATGTTCCTTGTTTATTGTTTTTTAGGAGTACAGAAGCTCTTTGAGGTCTTCCTACAAAAAAACATAGTTGAAAGACCGCTTTTATTAATTTTGACTAAGGATTTCCTCAAAAAGCATTGCTGACAGATCGGAAATGGCAAATGAAGGTCTATTTTTTCTGCTCCGGTGGATTGTTACTTTTGAGCGCTTTCTCCGTTGCGTCGATAATTTCCTTTTGACTCATTGGATCAGGCTGTGGAAGGGTTCTCGTGGCTGCTATTGCTGTCCTTGTCGCCTCTTCTACGCTTTTGGCTTTCGCTGAAGGTGATGCTTTTGCAGAATTAGGGGAGTGCTCAGACATCTTCACACCGCTTTTCGCTGAATCGGGCCAAGTGGGTCTTATTTCGGCGGGATTAGCCTGATGGCCTGCCACTGGTGCTTTGTTTATGGAATTGTCCTTCGATTGATTAGATATCTCAACCGCTTTGGAGGAGATAGGTGTCGCGGGCTTCACTGCTGGAGATTTTTTACCACTTGCCTGAGTATCTTCGCCAGGTTTGTACGGGTATAAAAGGGCGATGGTTGGGCGTTTCGGGAGTGTTGTTCCCGATGATGATTTGGAGGTCGTACCAGATGCAGTTTTGTCGTTTTTTGTTGCTATTGACGAAGCCACTTGGCCCCTAGCTTGGAAAGGTGATGAAGTACTTGGGATGCTCGGCCTTGATGAATCTGGGACGTCTTTCCCTTGAGGTGCAGCAGGGGCATTTGCTTGCGCAGTCCTCTTCGTCGGTGTCATAGGAGCTGGAGTTGTGTCTCGTTTTTTTGGGGTTATTGTTTCGACACCCGTAGACTTAACAGGTGGAATGTTTTTAAAACTTTCAGCAGTTGGAGCATCGATGACCTTTTGCGTTGGAGTTAGTGTATCTTTTGTGGCAGGTGGTGCTTTCGGCGTCGCTGATGTTGACTGGAGACCATCAAGTGGTCCCATCAAATTCACATCTGGCTTTCTCTGCTGAGTTTCTACTCCTGAAAAGAGGAAAATTAATATCTCGACTCACTCACACGAGGATTACACCGCAAGAGTTGTTTCTACTTATGGCTCGATACCTTTCTGATCCATGGTCGCAACTGGACCAATAAGACAGTCATCATTTATGTTGCCCATTTTTTCTTGAGGAGGGCGAGCGCCTGAAGTATAACCTCCTTGTTGTGCTAACATTGCCTTAGAGTATTTTCCGAGCCCGCTGCTCAAAACCCGTAGAATCAAGAGTCAGAGGTGATTACGATGGCAAAAATGGTGTAGAGGAGGTATCTGAGAGAAATACATTTTGTGCACTTGCATAGTGTTGGCTACAGTATCTAAGAAACACTTTCCTTGCCACCATGGGTCGAGACTGTATGCAGAACGAAAAAATTCTAGTGCGGGAGGGGTTCTTGACATTTACCATGAACGGTCCTACAACACCGTACTGGAAAATGCATAAAAATACGAAAAGAACCAAGAAAGCATAAGATAGTCTCGAGTTAAGTGTGGAAAAGCATAACATTACATAATCATTGGCAGGACTTTGAGTGTAAAGAGTTGAGGTGGTATTGGAGAATCAGTACGGTGCTGTTCAGCGGAACCATACTATTAAAACTGAATAAATAGAGTGCATAAAAATTGATAAATGGATAATAAATATTCTTTTAACGCACAAAATAATCATTGCAGCAAAATAGATGGTCTATTCCTTGGAATAAGACTGCTCTATCGCAGGTGCGGCCTTTCGTGGCCCTTCGAAACTCGGTCATCATTATGTGTGACGTGCAGAGGACACAATTTTCATGCCTCCATTGCACTTTGTCAGGGCCGATTTCCGACCTGACAACGACGCTCTTAGGTTAACGGATTCATCCTAGCCGAAGGGCTCGGAAAACATTCAGTCGTGAACTGTGACTTCGAGTTACCGTGTTACGTTGAAAATCGTGAGTTGATGTGGTCTTACATACATGGATCAGGGCTTTTCGCCATTGCATCTGCTGCCATCTTTTCAAGTAGAAGACGTTTCTCCTCTGTTAGTCGATTGGTGTCGAGACGAGGTTTTAGCGTAACAAAGGAGACTTCCAGTCGACGGGACACTCTCATAACCTTAAAAATCAGTGAGTAATTGAAATTAATAAGTCGGCTCTCTCTGATCGGTTACGTACTGATGCTGCGTTTCCGTCTGTGCCGCAGTAATTAGGTGCCGAAAAAATTGTGACCAATTTCCGATCGTACATGAATTGGTGTCCCCCCTAAAATTAGGACAGTTATACTCAGGAACTTCTTCCAAAAAAGTGTCACAAGCTTGCTCAACACTCAAAGGCTGATCACAGCTCTGAAAGTAATTCAAAGAATTGCATTGTAGGGTTCTCGCCGTAAAACTTCGGAATCTCGCCGAAATAGTTTGAGTTTCTGCGCGCACTGTTCATAAATAGGTGAATAATAATTTTTTTTCATAAGGAAAATCATAACGCTGTGAACGATTATTCAATGTTCATCTCTAGGTAACTACACAAAAAAGAGAAATCTGCTAGGAACAATGATTGATCGCGAATTGTCTATAAAGTTTTCCACGGTATATACATAGATAGCCCATTAGCCACACCATAGGAGCTTTGAATTCATGAAAAAAGCGTGAATTTGCGCTTTTCGTTTTTTTTTCTGCCGTGGACTGGATACATAATTGATCAGAATCTGCGAGATGATACTGTGATATTCGGTAGCTGTGTTTTGGAATAGCTTAAATTTAAAGCATACTCTCGAGTATATGTATATGTATAGTGTGTATAGAGTATATGGAGATATATTTTCGGTGGGGTCGAGGAGACAGCGACGGTTAATCACTTATGAGAAGAAACCTTTTCCTATTTCGCATTCTTTCTCAGTGATCTCAATTTGCCAGTCTGTCACCACGGCCAATATGTACAAGTTAGGCCGAAGTCTTCTTTTCTCTATGCTTCTCATTCAGAAGTGTGACGGATTCAACCGTTTACTTCATCACGAACAACAGAAGGAACTATCATCTGCGATGGAGTTGCCCACAGCACTCCCTGGAAGCAGGACCGCATTCAGAATCCATCGCTGTCTTCTTATAATCAGGCGAATTATTCCTTCAACGTTAAGGGTAGTTTCTTGAGATTGAATTATTTTGGTATGGACTTTATCGGTTTTCAGAGAGCCACGATTCATTTTCCACTACGGCATACGGGCCAGTTTCACGAGGGAACTTGGTATATCCATGTTCCGATACTCCAATCCTACCTATAACTTCTTACGGAATGAGGGCACTATGGGGAATCGGTGCGCTAACTATATGTCAGAATTATACTGTATTGCCTATCATTTCAACTTTTGAAAATTGGCATTTACTGGGGATTTGCCAATTTCATTTCCTTTCTCATCTTCTTCCTTCGTCTTCTCATACTCAGCCGAAATATCCCTTCAAACCCACAATTTATGTCAGAATTATTTTGGTACTTTTTTTCCTAGAGTATCAACTCGAGGGGCACGATTAGCTGAGTCGAATAATACATCTATCTTCTGAAAAAATTAGCTCTGACACGAAGTCGAAATGAATCTGTTCTTAAAAAAAAGAAATGGAGGGTAAATCTCGCTTTGCCGACTTCGCAGCAGGGGCCTCCCGTGAGCGCGCGATTCGAGTGGTGAAAGAATAGGTTCCTTGAAGTAAAGGAGGGTGAAAACCTCCTGAAATTCGGGTTATAAGTTGATAGTATTCAACACAAAAAGAGGGCATCAATTGATCAGTGATTGAATACGTGAAGCGCGAAATTTGCGTGAAATCCCTAGTTGTAACGGCGAAAACTGAAGCTTTTCTTCTGAAACAGTTCTTGAAGGGGCTAGTTTGCTGCTATTTTTCGTTGCTACTAGCTCACCAGCTTACCCTCACGACCTCGTGCGCACGTACGACCATTGAGATATCAAGCATGTCGCAAATATTCGCAATAGTGTCTCCACCGAAGATGTATGAAGTGGCTCGTATCTGAAATTGAGAACTATTTGAGGTGAGCCACCCTATCCGCTCGCATACGAAGCATTCACAACGATTTTGATAACGCCTTCCTGAAACACCCTCCTCAAAATTGTTTATTTTGGCTAGAAGTTGTAGCTAGACGCACATTGTATTGTGGTATGGACTATCAGGCATTATCCCCATCTTGTACATTATGCGAGATTCGGCATGGAAGGTCTAGGTAAAGGATAAAGGATAAAGTTTTTTGCGTTAATCGATCCCGTCTGAGGGATGCGCCCCCGCACTCGACTTCCATTCAGAATAGTAGTGGCGTAATGAGTGCGTATGTGGCCTATACAATGACTTGCGGTGGCCAGCCAATGTACAAGTCAGTGCTTTCATCCTCCCAGACGAGTTTGATACCAATTAGCGACCCCGGAGGGATGAAAGGCTTGGTTGGCCTAGGCGGGCATCGATCCGGGATCCGAACCCCTGGCCGTGCGTGCGATATAGTCGCCGCTTGCTACTGCACCACCACCGCCGTGGAAGGTCTAGGTACGTACAGAAAAGATCATAGTCGGTCATAAGCCTCATACGTAGCTCAACGTTGTTCAGTGCCTTCATTTACATGAAACGCATAGTTGTTGCAATGGCTAGAAAATGACCAATGTCACACTGAGAACCTGAAAGGTCTATGTCCCTCATGCTTTTCTGCAGAAGTTGGTAATCCTCAGAATTACCAGTAAGTTTTATCGAGGCAAGGAACATAGAACAGGAAGCAGCACTCCGTTGTTTTTGGAGAACCACTTACTGGCAGAGGAGATGTAAGGGTACAAATAGACTGGAATACAAAAAGGCGCGATCGTTAGGGCCTGAATAATAGGTGGCGATTCATATGGCTTGATATTTCAGAGGTTTCTTTGACTACAAAGCGTTTCATAGGGATGAGATCACCCCCAACATAACGAAGATTTCGAAATCGAGTGCAGCAGAATTTGCACTTGGAGGGATCTGTATGGCTGCTTTCATAGTCCGCCGGCCGGCCGACGTGCGAGCGAGCCGAGGCAGTGCTAGGGGGGAGGAGGGAGGCAGACAGTCGGCCAGCTCCTTCGAAGGGCTGTAAACACCGAGAGACAAGATCAAAGACCATTTGTTCAAGCCCTTGGTTGTTTGGTCTTTGATCTTGTCTCTCGGTGTTTACAGCCCTTCGAAGGAGCTGGCCGACTGTCTGCCTCCCTCCTCCCCCCTAGCACTGCCTCGGCTCGCACGCCGGCTCGCCGGCCGACGGAGTATGAAAGCAGCCTATGGGAGAGAATGTGTCGCAAGTATGTAAAGAAATACGCACTTTGCCTTGCGGAGGTCATCCTTCCTTAGAATAAAAAGCGCAAAATCGAATTTTTCGTGATGCAGGGTTCAGTATGAGGGCAATTGGGAGACAAACCGTGAGATCCCTCAGCTCCCTTCAATGATATTTGAATTTTCGAGGTTATCTCTCCACAACGGTCTTTGCCAAAAGGCGAAAATGCAGATTCACACTCTTGAAATTAGGATGCTAGGATGAAAATGTGAAAGGACACAGTCAAATGGAGATCAGAGAATAAGAATCAGAGGCGGACAGCTTTGCTTAACAGGAAATGCGAGAGCAGCTCCTGCGATAGTATGTACGCACTGAAGGCAGATCGCAGGGTGAGAAATAAACCAGACGCTTAAACCCAGATAACTACGTAATCTCTAAGCGAAGCATTAAAGCGTTGTTAAAATTCGCACTGATAACCGAAGTTGCTGAAAGTAAATAATGGTGTTTTGTTGAAAACGAGAGAGGAAATGAAAAAATTCTGTGTAGTTCACAGGTATTCGCTCCTCGAGGCAAGTTACCTCCAGAATGAGCGCTAATTACAAAGGATACATAAATAACAATTGAAGGGTGAAAATAAGTAAAGCAACTACGTTGGCACCATAACTTCCGAATGTCAATAGCCGCAGGTTGGCTGCCGGAAAAGTTCACTAAAACGTCTCTGCAGCGCGAGGAGGACAAGCATTACAGCATTCATATACCGAAGACGAAGAACAACTACTGACTATGTGACTGGCACTTTCACAGTTGCTTGATCGAGCTCCTTTTATGGTATAACATTTGAGTAGAGCGTAATAACAGGTATGAGAACATCTTACAAGGATGGCGATTTGTGGAAAAACTTTAATCTCGGATGGGACTCGAATCGTACTTGCGCTTTACGGGCACAGAAACGATTCAGTCTCATCAAAGATTAAAGTTTTGTCCTTGAATCCCCATCCTTGTGAGATGTTCTCATAGCTGTTTTCACGCCTTGTTTGAAAGTTATGCCATAAAAGGAGCTTGATCAAGAATGGGCACTATTGCACTATTACACCCCCAGGGGGGGGGGGGGGTGGGTGATATGGGTCAAAAAAATTTTTTTCGCTCAAACTTGCACCAGGGGGGGGGGTTATCGAGGCCGCTGATCACGAATACGGTATCCATTTCTGGTGCTGCGCTAAATTGGCGCCAATCTGGCGCCAGTTGGCGCCAAGGGTGTTTTTACCAAATTCGCCGTGAACTGTTGTAAAGGGATAGTGTTTGTTATAGATATGATCAGGACCTCGAATAACTGCACAAGTGCGGGTTCGAGACCCGTCCGAGTCTAAAGTTTTGTTCATACCATCATGCCATCCTTGTGAGACTTTCGCATCGCGTACTGCGGCGATATAACAACAGTTAACAAAACATCAAGTCAAACCAGTCTATGAGAATACTTTTTGCAGCTCCTGTTCATTATGCAAATCTGTTGGTGCTCACAATCAATTCCATGCTCAAATTTCCAAACATGAACGGTTTTCTTAAGATCTCAGTTATGGGGTGATTCTCCTGTGAAAACCACAGCACAGTCACTGATTGGAGACGAAAAATCGGGTGATGGAAAATTAATGGCTACTGAGCTCACTGTTATTAAGAGATAGTGCGGTGATTTCAGTCGTTGACTTCTCGCGAACTCTATAATCGCCACTGAGTATTTCACCCTTTCTTTAGCAACTCACTGCATTGAATTGGAATCCGGTGCAGGAATCCGTAGACGGATCTGACCACATGAGATCAACAGCTATGCCATCGTCGCATGCCCGAGGTGTTTTTGGCTTCTGGAACAGAATGTTCTGTGCAGGAGACTTCGAGAACGAATTTCCATACTAAATTGGATGCGAATTTCTAATATTTTTCGCCTGTCGCAAGCTATCACTAGTCAGTAGTTCAAGTTACAGTCGTGATTGTTGTAGTTGGATTGAGATCTCAATTGAGAGTCTAAGTGACCACTCGCGCTCGATTTCCGCATGTTAGAGTAAGCCGCTAGTGGAGGGCTTCTTAATATAAACAACAGATTGTGTTTGTTTGTTTGTTTATTACATGCCAAGCATGTGAGTGTGTATTTGAAAGACATTGTTCAGTACTGAGGTACAAGACCGGCATCAAACAAACGATGGCGGACAATTAAGAAATTAGTATCCCAGTTGTGACATTTTTAGGTGGCGAACCAAAAACAAAAAATCAAGGTTGGTAGAGAAGAAAGACTTCAATCAATTGTCAGTCGTCCACAGAGTCCACATATTCCCACATACAATCAAATAATGTTGACTACATGTTCTGTCAAAGCAAGGAGGACCGAAGTGTCGAGTGTGAGTGTGGAGCTAGACCTTGTTCGTTAACTTCTGTATTCCCTCGATGTTCTAGAAGGTTTCGCGCTACGCGCGTTTCCCTCTGCTCAACCGTGAAGCAAGTTGCTCATCATGTTGACTTCTCGAACTAGACAAAGAAGGAATACGTACTCGAGACTAGCGCAGTCAGGGCTAACGTTCCATCTAGTGTGAAGGGAACGGTAAGATACGAATTCGTTCCTCATGATCGCCGTCTTCAATGGTTCGAGCCTTGAGCCCAACCTTCCACGAAGGTCATTGAATTTATCCAGAACTCGTTCCCTTTGCTCGACGATCGGTGGTATAAGCATGATGCCGCCTGCATAGAGGAGATGTTGCGAATTGCGGCCGTCGACCAATACTAATGTCTAACCCTCCCAAGTTATGCGTGATGTCCTCGAGGGCAGCATTGAGGAGTTTTGGCAGTCCCCTTCCGGCACCGCTCTTCACTTCGATAACAACGCCTTTGTTTCCCCCCCTTTTTTTGTAAATATCTCAATAGCGAGCCAGCCTGAAGATTAAAGGTGTACACCATCACCATTCATAACTCGATGCCAACGCTCAGGCACCTTGTCGATTCCTTCCGCCCAGAAGGACGTGGGCTGGACATGAAGAAGTCGTCGAGTGCCTTTCTGACATCATTTTCTGTTTCGATTTTTTCCTTTCTATCTAGGAAGCGCTGCGATGGCTGAACAGCCAGTAGTCGGAAGGAGCGGGGTTAGGGCTGTAGGGGGCTGTGCGACAATCAGCCATCCGTTGTTTTCTAGCTCGGCCTGAGTCACCTTCGCGGTGTGAGGTCGGGCATTGTCATGGTGGAAGTAGATTTCCGCATTCGATCCGCAAGTACGGTCGGCGTGATCTTTCGATTTCGGCTACTTCGTGACATATGCGAGAGCGTCGACCATTTTTCCGTTTTCCAGCAGCTTCCGGTGCTCAGTGCTTCTTCCGGACCACCAACGGGGCAAGAAATTCTTCTTGAGGTGAAGGTTGGCCTTTGGGGCAGCTCCTGGCTGTTTTCCTTGTCGAGCCATTGCCGCTTCCTCACAGAGTTATCGTAGAGAACTCACGTCTCATCTTCAATGATCACGAGTTAAAAAAGTAAGGCTTCTTTTGGAAAGTGAGAAGAGAAGTACAGGTGTCACCCTCCTCTTGAGGTCATAAGCGGACAGTTCGCGTGGGACCATCAACCAGCTTGCCGAGCTGATCCATTCCTCGCACAATTGTCTATTTCATAGTCGAGCATGGTCGCTATTCCTTTGGTGGTTGCGGAGGGGTCCTCTTCCCGGTGGAACGTAGTACTTCCAAATATAATAGAACTGCTTTGACCGACCCGACCTTGGAGCATCTTCGTAAGTCTCCTATCTTATATTTGGGGCTATGCTGCAGGTACATCTGTCACACTGGTAATTGTGCGGTAATGTTGTCTGCTTTCGCAGCTGGAAGAGTGATAGCTAGTGATAAAAGAGTACCAAGCAACGTCATGCACATGTGATGACGAAATACCATCATCAATGCAAACGAAGTACGGAAGAATCAAACACGAGGCAAAACTTATGCATCAGTCTAATACAATGATGACATGTTGATCGTGAAGTTTTTATTACGTAGTTTTCTTGAACCCCACGCGAATGCAAGCGTCAAGAAATGTGTTGGTGTTAGACAAATGAGAGGGTACGTATCGGGGGAGCTGACCAAAAATTTTATTGAAGAAACAGGAAGTGCGGTCCGTTGGTCCTCCCACACAGCTGATAAAAATCAGACCCATCACGAACGGCAAACCGATTTTCATAACTATAGCCGTATGCGCCAGAAAGCATCGAATGCTAATAAAAAATAGTCCCTTATGCCGAGTGATTCTTTTTGTCACTTAGCTAACGACGTTTCCTTGAATAAAGAAGTCGAGCCGTCAGTAAACACGCTTAAGGAAAAAGGTGGGTTCTCAATGGATGACTAATTTTAAGATCACGGGCAGCGGGTGAAATTGATGCAGTCATGAGAGTAAACACCTACCACATATTTAGCCGGTGGCATTAATTCGATTATGCTAGGCTAGCTCGCGTCAAAAAATCCACGCCTGAGCGGGAAGCCACGCTCTCTGCAATCTCTGGGTGCCGGAGAAATGTGATGGGTGATTGGAGCCCTTTGTTATGGAGCAGATTCAGATGGTTGCTGCGCGGTCTCGATGGTTGAACACGATCATTGTTTGTTGTCGCGAGATTACTATCAAAGATTCTCCGCATGAGCGGACATTAGGGTATTAGTTGCTCCTCTACTTTGTGGTGCTTCGTCGAAGAGTCTTCACATATGTCAATATACACCAAATGGGCGCGAGAAAACAATCTATAATATTAGACCGGCTCTTTGAAAATCGAGGCGCTTCGTTGACTATTCGTTAGTGCTCTAAAATCAAAGCGTCTGCCTTCTCTGTGTTTATCTTGTTCATATCTTTTCTTACAATGAGATTCATAACTTTGGGCTGACAACAATATTTAGTGCGGCACGTCAGCAAGAGAGGGGGGCGACACAAGAGCGAGGGCGCTTTTGCAACTATGAATCCGAAACTTGCCATAATCTCACTGTTCTGCAGTTGAATTGTAGTGATGAGCTTTCAAAAACACTGAGCAACTACCATAAAGTGAAGTTCCTTTCTACATATTGTCCAGCAACACAATGTTGATATCTCATACATCGAAGAACCACGCGAAAAGAAGGCAGGGTTGTTTCTCCTTCTGTTTAAAACTCAAAACGTTAGGTATTATCACGTTAGACAGTCAACTCCCAATCCTGCTACTACAGCTAGAGTATCCTACTATATATAATTTGCTAAGTGTGTTTGTTGGTTTGTCGGTGTGTTTGTGTGTGTTTGGCTGTGTGTGTCGGTGTGTGTCTGACTGGATTAAAATTCATAACACCTGTCCCCGTAGACGGAGAGCGTTCAAACTTGGTAGGAATAGGGGAGGCAGGATGGGAGCACTTATTTTAAGTGGCAGGACCGGACTCCATTCATAAGGGGCGTGCACGATAAAAATTCCAGGTCGCAAATGCATAACATCTATCTTCGTGGTTCGAGAGCAGTCAGACTTGGTAGAAGCACAGGCGACAGGACGGGAACACTGACAATATGTGATAGAGGTAATAACAATTGGAAGGAGCTGATAAAGCACCTCAGAAGGCGAGAGCCGCTATCTCCTTCGTATTAACTGTGGAGCATTGGTACTTTAGTAAGTGATATGGATTGAGAAGGGACCGTAGATGTTCACTGATAAAGATAGAGAACAACTGTTAGAGATAATGAGCCATAGAAGACGAGAGTCATTAGGCCTACAACGTCTTTCATATTAACGGTGGAACACCTCAATAGGTGCTGTAGGATACGAAGGGACCGAACAGGACTGATAACAAACGAGCAAGGGCTGACAGTCATACCCTTGTATTCAAACTTGTTCTTTGATATTCAGGGATATTCCATTCAATAAGACAGGTAGATGCAATGATAGGAACCGATCAAAGGCAATTGTTCATAACGAGATGAAAATTTGGTTTATTTTTCGCTGTTGGAGTACGACCGCTATCCAGCAAGGTTCGTGACTCAATGACACATCATGGTTTCTTTTGTTTCAATATCTTTGTGACTAAACTCATCCGACCGCCAATGATCTGGGATTCCCAACTAGTGATCAATCCGTAGCAAAGAAAAGTTGGCTTATAAACAAATCTGATAATGTGCGGCATTATCACTCGACAACATTTGTGTGTACCATTCAAGACTTCAATTGTAGTCAGTCGAGCCATCATTGTGACATGTCTTTGAGATGAATTCGATATCTTGATTCGATTTGAGATGATGTCTTTTTTCTTCAAAAAAAAGTCTATGTGATATGCTGCGACGACACAATCTATCCGAGCTCTGCTTCAGTTTCATACTCTCACTCAGCTAAACAGCGGATATAAACTTCGAAAAAGGGAATAATCCCTTCAATCTAAAATTTCTCGGGATAGCGTGGTTGACACAAGAAGTAGGAGAGTCTGGTGTTAGCCGGGTGATTGACTGGTTTCAGTATAAGTTAAATGTTCCGCATTGAGTGAAGAAGATTGACCTTTCCTAGCTTATTCACTTTAAATGATTGTGCTCTTGCGATCGAAACAGCAAACTCAGGATTTCATGTGATCACAGTTGTAGAGCTCGAATTGGCGTCCTTACGTCTAACATTCTACTATTGCTGTTTCGGTCTCGACATTTTTTGTACTTGCAACTACATAGTTGCTATCATGAGATCTCTATCGCTATCAACCTCTAGACTGGAGCTGGGAATGTACTTCATAGGTAAGCCATTCCAAAATAGTTCTATGGTTTTGACGGTTATTGCCTCTATTAACTCGAGTGTTTCCTACCGCTCTCATTGTGAAGAAAAAGAGAAAGGATACGAGTGATTCAAACATGTTAACGACACCTGCAAGGTAACAAGCGAATCCCAGTTTTGGATTTCTGGAGAGATTCCTCCATGCATACACAGTAGACGGCTGCTCACAACTGCACAGAGTGGCATTTCATTGAAAACCTGAAATTATATAAATGTCGACCACCATTCCACTCTTCACAAATGATCCAATCCATGTGAAGGGAGTACATTGTGGTGAATTAAAATTTTGTTCCGCCACAAAATAATGTCTGTTGGCTTCACAGTGTTTAGTTTTGACACCTTCAACGAATGGATTGCAGATGCTTGAAGTTTGCGTGTTGCAAGGGTGATACAGATCTCCATTTGAGTGTGCATTACTTTTCTTTGTAGAAAATGGGACGCACTACCAACTTGTCACACCCCATCAAATTCGAAAATGCGGTATAGCTCGAGTAAAAACGATACACAGAGAGTGACTGTTATAAGTGAAAATTTCGACTTAAACCCTGTATTCGAAAAGAGAAGCAAAGCCTGGAGCCACATTATGTCAGTAGCGAATTAGGCTATGCACGCTAATTTGTGCATCACAACAAAGAATGCTTGACAAAGTTTTATAAATCCTTCTATCGTGCTCCCACCCCATCGATGCACTTATGAAAGAACCGCGAATAAAGAACATCCAATTCAGAACACGCTCTTTTCAACGTATGCATTCTTTTTCGTTACCACATTTTCTACTCTATCCGGTTGAGTGGGATTTACTCATGGAATTCTTCGAATCAATCAGTAGGCGCTTTACTTGAAGTTTCCTGAAGTTATACAGTATTTCCTAACCGACAGACGCAAGCGCTTAATTACACCAAGGTTACGCACGGCTAGGGCGTTAGGGGCGCGTATTTCGGTTGATTTTTGATCGCCTCCTACATTTGTCTGAGGCTAAGGTTCGTCACTCAAACGTAGCAGTTGTGTTCAAAGGGAATGGAATTGGATCTATTCTGCCATAACTCATCTCCAACTGAATGTTTTTGGCTGATTTTTTGAGGACTCACAAAACTTCCTTTTACATTATCTCTGTCAGCAGGCCACTTTTAATATTTTCTTCGGGAAAAAACAGTTTCAACGATTTGAAATAAATCATCAGGGGTGAATGAATGAATGCTAACATCACGAGATTACCACCTAATCAATCACTAGTCTGATGTTTTGCAGCGAACTACGGTCTTGCATCGGCTGGAAATCGATTCAAACAACATCGATTAGGCACTGATCAATTTTCTCCCACTCTTCTTCCAATAGGGCAAACTTCTTAGCAGCATTTGTGGCTTTTTTACTTTTTCACTAGCTATCCTTTTCTTGAGTTCCTGCCGCGTTGGTCCGATGATGTTCAAGTCAGAGGACTAATAGGGCCAATAGGCATCGAACCTTCCAATGAGTCAGCACCCTTCTAAAACTATTAAGAGCCGTGTTATCATGATGGAAGTGTAAATTTTTTGCCGTGCACACAAAGGGCAAATGTAGATTCCATTCCCCCGAGATGTCTACGTACCTTGAGTATGGGGCCCATTCAAGTCGAACTCGTCTGTATTAAGCAGAAAAGAACGGTTTCCACAGGTCTTCTTTCATCTAATCGAGTACGCCGCAGGCATCTGTCATAGTAGTCTAATATGGTAGCGGTGTCATCGTCGTCGATATTTCGGTCATTATACCGGAAGATTTTCGCTGCCATCTTGGCGCGACGCACGACTGATCTCCCTATCGTCCGCAAAAGAGTGAATCAGAGGGCTTCCTGTACTGGCTCGTTTGGTAGGGCCTCCTCAAGCTGTGATTCTTCCGACAGCCTTCGTAATTGCAGACCCCGATACTCCAAACTGCTCTGAAAGTTGAGCAAGCGCAAATCCCTGCTTGTGGCAATAAAGAGAAGAGGTACTTCACGAGCGAGCTCAAAATGTTTGCCTCATTTCTGCGAGATTTACTGTTGAGACAAAGAATTCTAGAGCAGTTCTAGACTCCGAAAAAACTTTGAAAAGGGTGTGATTTTCTTATGAACAGGCTCTCCGTGCATCAACAACAGTGGCTAATTTGTGTAGCTACCTGTTTAAATTTTTGTACCACAGCGCAATTTGCATTCACACAAAAATGACGAATTGTGGACAAAGTTCCAACGCAACACGTTGTACGTGTGAGCCAAGCTATCTCTTGAATGTCATCAAGAAGGGAAAGGCAAGTGTGGAAGAGTAGAACATCGAAGACGCTAGTATAACATTCAGTGACTGCTCTATGTATATGTTCCCTGCTCCTGGGCAAGTGCTTATTTCACAGAGACAGAAAGAGTAAAACTTGCAGATGTTTTTTCTGATACCGCCTCACACTGTCCACCCCATTCAAAATGACTGGTTGGATAGTATAATGTATGCGTGAGGGGGAGAGTAAGGCATGCATGATGAGCAAAAATGTTTGGTTCGATAAGTGCTGCTCGTGAATATGCGATGTTTGCATATGAGTCTGTTCTTTGCGGCATGAGACTTGTTTCGGGTGCGTGGCATTTTGATCAGTTCGCAGCAATTGTTAACTTATTAGTCATCACACTGCGCTCCGTGAGTTATTTGACCGCCTGCGCTGGCTCGCCAATAAGCAAAGCGCTCCAATACAACGCTAGATACTCACTGTGAGCATGATTTGGTGTTAGAAGTAGTTGGCTGTTGGGTGCGTTATGTTTTTTGTCCATATCACTAGGACTATACATTTTCCATTCCAAACAGTGCTACGCTGAAGCCACCTACCCCGTGTTTTCCGTTACGATCATTCAATATTGAACGAAAAATTACCTCTTGGAATTTCTTCCACATATATATGCATCGTTTTCTCCTCAGCTCCTCGTAGAAGCCATAAAGCCTGTTCATTTTTGAGCACTCGTGATTGCCTCGCAGTAAATGAATCAAATGGGGATATTTGATTCTGTAGCATAACAAAAGCATTATGACCTGGAACACTTGATTCACCTTGAGTAAATCCACATAGCCGAACAGCATAATCCTGACTGAATGCCAGGTCTCAGACATACGCCGCATGTTACTCATATTCGACTCCCCAAAAGTCTCTTTTGAAAAAATTATGTTAGATATATAAGAACTCTCTTATTATTGCTGTCTCTCTAGGCTCAACTATGTAGCTTCAGGCATCATAGAAATGCTGGAACGTTGGCCATTATCGATTAGACTTCACCGGCGTATTTTTTATCAGATGTGTCTGTTATTTTGTTATTTTGTTACTTATTAATTGCTTGTTACTTGTTATTTTATTTTCTGCGGAAGCGGTAGTTACAGAGGTTCCTCCATGTATGTGGTTACTTGCTCAACAGAATTTGTCGCGCATTTGAAACTACCGTCAGTAATAGAAAATGATTAGTTTGCGAGAGGGTAGCAGCTAAATCTGCAAGGTGGACGTTTTCTCCGTGAAATGTATGATTCTTTCGTAGGCCACTGTTCCGAAGTAATCTAGTAATGCATAAGAATAAATGAAATGCGATGATGAAGTTGATAGTAGGCTACATTTTTCAAAAACAAAAATTAACGCTCTCGTTAAAGGCTTTATCAGTACATTGATATTGGCAGTGGGCTCTTTGTATTCAGCTGCTAAACTTCACAAGAGTAGTTGTATCAAATATCAAATTTCACATCAGAGTACACATTGAACCTGAGAATCTCTTCGTTAAGAATTTAACGATCACTGCGCGTAAAAAGCATGTTTTACAATATGTTCAAGCAGGTCATGGAACTGTGTTTCACTGATACCTTTCATCAGACAATTTCAAGGACTCTAGCTGAACACAGTATTTCGAATCGTTGATTTGCTGAAAATTATGACTACTTTCCAGCCATACACTCTGTGGAAAGGCTAATGGAGAATCGACATGAATATACACGATGCTGGATCGCCTTCCAGTTGACCCTCGTCCTTTTTCGCCCATCGTTTCGTTATGACCATGTTAATAAAAAAGAACGTACTATGTCACACAAGTTCACTCATAACATGCACAACTACTAAAAGCTTCATGCTGTGTCTGCTCATGGACTGATTGTGCTAAGATGCTACAGAATGAAATGAATAAGCTCATTTTTCGATTTCTGTGTTGAGTAAGGTATCACAGCAATATTATGTCGGAGCATTCTGTTTTATTCATATCCCGAGTCCAATCCCATAAATACCTCCACTTCCTATAGGGGCTCCAGTTTTAGTGAGTAAAGAGATAAGTTCCAAGAAAACTAGAGATATAGCAGATCTCTGATTTTGATATATTTGTTGGAAAGGTTCAGACAGAGTTTTTTTTTGAAATTCTCCGGTTCTTCAAGAGAATTCAGTAGATACTAGCTTCCTTAAAAGCCACTGTGTTGTCGTCGGGAACCATATTTACCCTAATAAGATTGAGTAGACTGAGTGAATCCTTCTTTCTATCGGGTCACATTTCTAACATTATACGGAAACTCATTTTTACCCACTGTTAACTTTCAAGTTTGGTGGGATTTGAAGAGTTGGAAATTCGCTCTATCAGGATCAGTATTGCAACATTATTCCTAATACTGAATTCATTCGAATAATTTTTCTGTTTTCACCATCTACCCGCCTGCAAGCTGATAGCAGGACCAATGACTTTGTTGGTGGTTATCGACTTCACTTGGGCTCACTAGGTCTGCACGTTCAGCAGAAACCAAAATAAATAACTGAAGCTGGAACTAGAGACAATAATGTCGTCTAATTCCCTCTCTATTTACCCGCTAACTTTGTTTGTCTACTGGTATGCCGTTTTGTGTGTACTCCGCAAAAAGTGATGGAAGGGATTGTATTAGGTTGTCGGAAAAGTATTTGCGCATTTTGGTTCCCATGTTGTGAAATCTTTGGGGATTGCTCTAGAGCCTTCACTGCAGAATATGTGTAAGTGCAGGTCAATGCGCTCTCCACACCATATCTGCCGTAGCATTTCTCAACGGTTATGGCTGCAAGAATCGCTCTCGACTCAAAGCTAGTCAGACTATCTTTTCTTCATAAGTTGAGAAAAAACGTTAATCCAAATTGAGCGACAGGGGGAATAGGCGATGCGATAGGACCATTCATTGTCTCTAATAGCACATCAAGAAGTTGGTACAAGAAGTTCAAAAATGGCCACTTTGACTGGACCGAAGAACCACGATTTAGGAGACTAGCTGAGCTTAATGATGACTATCTCCTGAAGCTGGTTGAAAAAGATTCTAAGTTTAGTACCCATCAGCTGAAACAGGAGCTCATAGCCATCACGACACAACAGCTGTCCATTTGCATCGCCTTGGAAAGTCATGGAGATTCGGAGATATGGATACGTTTTGATCTGGGTGGTCACGACCTCCAAATGAAGAGGGATTCATGCCTAAACTTGATGACTTTCCGACGCACCTTCGCATGGCTGGAAGACTTAATCACTGGCGACGAGATGTGTGTTCCCTACTTAAACCACACGAGGAAGCGCCAGTGGCTTAGATGCGTAGAGCATGGAATCCCGACCTCCAATCCCGAATTCCTACCTCAGAAGGCAATGCCAAGCGTTTGTAGCCATTCAACAGGATCGTTCACTGGGACTTTCTACCACCAAACTCCGCTGTCAGCACTGAAGCCCAGTGTGCTCTGTGGACCGGATTGCTGCAGCTCTAAGAGAGAAACTCGGGAAAGTCTATTTTCTCCACGACAGTGCTCGCCCACACTTTTCGAAGGAGACCCAGAAGAAGCTTCAAAGCCCGAGATGGCATGTTATGGCCCACCCACCGTATTCACCAGACCTAACTCCAACGGATTATCATCTGCTCCTGTCGCTGTCGGACCATCCGAAAAATAAGAAGTTCAATTATGTGAATCAACTCGAAACGTACATTGACGAGTTTTCCTCCTCGAAACCTCAGGAATTCTATGCAAGCAGGAACCACAAGTTGCCTGGTGAATGGCAATACCTTGTCGATAATGGTGGTGCATATATTTGTTAATTGTTAGTTATTGTGAAGGAAAAAAAATAAATTCAAAAAAAAATTGCAAAAGGCGCAAATACTTTTCCGACAACCTAATAAAATGTCTCGTGGGCGTGGTTTTATGAAATATTTGTCTGCTGGTACTGTTTATAATGGCTCCCTGACCGATACGGACTATTTCACAACGTCACCAGTTGGGAATCATGAGCTCTTTTCTTTCTCTTTCAGTATGGATATTGGTTTTTCAAAACACGGGGCAAACGAACTCTCAGCAAAGAGATAGGAAGGGTAGAGGAACTTATACAATGGCATCAAGCATCACACACTCTGTTGACTATTTTTCATTGAATGTGTGCAATTCTAATGTGCAATTTCTTACTGTTTAGATCAAGCGAAGTACTACGCACTCGAGAAACCCATTCGATTTCATGTGCGAGATGCGTGATTTTCAGAAATGAAACTTAAGTAGAATTTCTGATGAAGCAGTATCGTGTATGCAAATCGTGACGAATGTTCCTTTAAGGTTTCCGAGTAAGACCGTAGATAAGCGCTAGTGGGCACGTGATGCACATGTTAACGAGTGAACCCCACCTTATTGGACGTAAACTTTGGTCTATCTGGCTAGCAATTAGCAATTCTGTTCTCGTTATCTATCCTACTATATATGATTCGCTAAGTGTGTCTTTTGGTGTGTTGGTGTATGTTTGTGTGTGTCGGTGTGTGCATCCGACCGGAAATTCATATCTCCTGTTCCCGTTGACCGAGAAACTTCGAATTTGGCAGGAGTACGGGGGAAGGGACTGGATAGGAATACTCATGGCAGGTGGCAGGACCAGACTCCGATTACAGGAGGCGGGGCATGCGCGATGGAAGTTTGGACGACAAATTCATAGCTTCTGTTTACATGGACCTAGAGCATTGATACTTGGTAGGAGCACAGGAAGCGAGATGAAAACACTTATGGCAGGTAGCAGGGCCAGACTCCGCCTACATGGGGAGTCTGGCCCTGCTACCTACCATAAGTGTTTTCCCTACCGTGCTAGGGGGCGGGGTTTGTGCAGAGTAAACATTTGAGCGGAAGTTCGTACTTCCTTCCCTGTGGACCTAGAGAGTTCAATTTGGTAGACGTTTAGGGGACAGGATGGGGACCCTGATGGTAGGTGACAGGACCACACTCCGCCCACAGGAAGCGGTACATGCGCGATGGAAGTTTTGGACCGCAAATTCATAACTTCTGCTCACGTGGACCGAGAGAGTTCAAATTTGGTAGGAATACGGGGGGCAGGATGGCAAGTGGCAGTACCAAACTCTGCCTTCAGGGAGCGGGGTTTGTGTAGAGTAAGCATTAGAGCGAAAATTCGTAACTCGCGTCTCTGGGGACCTGAAGACTTCTAATTTGGTTAGGTTACAGCTTTTCGTATTAGCAGTGAACCTCGGCATTTGAATAAGTGATGTAGGCTATGACGGGATCGTAGGTACTCGGTGAGAGGAGTCGATAATCTCTCCTATTATAAAGCAGAAACCTGGCGGGTCGGTTTGTCGGTATGTCGGTATGTCGGTACGTCTGTTTGTCGGTGTGTCCGTCCGCAAACTTCATGATTACGATAAAGGCGGTGATATGGATAACCCAGCTCTATTCTACATTCCTCTACATTTCTTCGCTTAAGGGAAGGGAGTATTTCCAATTGATTAATAAATATTTCGACATACTGTTATCTCTGAGCTTCATTTAAGAAAATAAGTGGTCTAAGAGAGCAAGAGCGACCTACCGAACAAATTCTTAACCCTTCGGTATTTACGATGTAGCTTTGGCTGTTCAGTGTAGTTCATTTGATAAGACGGGATGGTAGAGTAGGGTGACAAAAGGAGTGGTAAGTGCAGTTATAGGGACCCATTAGCAACATTACGATAAGCAGATTAGGGTTTTGTTCATTTCTTGCTATTAGATTACAACCGCTACACAGCAAGGTTTGCGACTTGATAAGGGATCCTCGTTGTTCGATATCATTGGCGACAAAACTCAACCGACCGCCTGTTATTTGGAACTCTCAATTAATGTTATCTCTGTGTAGATAAAGGTTCATTGATAACATCTGATAATGGTGTTATCATTACACAAAACATTTGTAAGTACGACCCAAGGCTTTGATTGCTTAATAGTTCAATTTTATGGGCATTCATCTTCAAGATCGAGAGCAAAGAAACGAAACTCACAATTAAAGACATAAGCACCGACTTTAACTGCACCATTACCCTGTTTGTCCTGTGTCAAGCTTCGTGTACAGGGAAATATTATTTGTTTCAAGGAGGAGAGGAGAGTTAACCGATTGTTAACTACAACTTGTCAAAAAAGGAGGGAAGCCCAGCGTTAGCAGGGCGAACCGACTTTACATAAGAAGGAGGATGCCCGGCGACAGCTAGGCAATTCGACTGGCCTTATTTATAAAGCAGTAACTTGGTATGTCGGTCTGCCGGTTTGTCTGTTTGCGTGTTTGTCAGTGTGTCTGTCTTTCGACCGTGACATTATGATTATGATAAAGGAATGATATGGGAAACCTAGTTCTATTGTTCCTATGAGGCGGTAACATGGTAGGCTCGCTAGTGGAGTAGTTGAGCACAGCGGAGTGAAGTGAGCAGTGTGGAATGAAATGGGTACGTCAATACTGCCATTCTGATCTGTACTGGCATCGTGCTACGTACATATGTCTATACAAAAATGGGATATGATAATATAGTTGGGAGACCTCCGCCTACTTTTTCAACACTGAGCGCTAGAGCGCAGATGAGAAATATCGCAAGAATTGTGCTCATTAATATTTCTTAGCCGAGAACATACAATTTTTTGACCTGAGCGAGTGGGTGAATCAAATATATTCAGCTAATATCCCATCCTAGCTTTTGCATGAGGTATCCTATCACTCCACCCCAGCGCTCCTCTCCACCTCAGGCCTAAAACTATAATCTTTCGCCTAGAACCGTTTTTAAGCACAGGTAAGGTTGACTACCCCTTCTTTTCTGCACTTCAAGTAAGAAATAAGGCCCGACGTAAGCCGGACAACCCGACTGGTAATAAAACGTTATTGTACCAGTCGGTTTACGCGGCTAACGCCAGAATTGCCTCCTTCTTTGACAAAGTTGAGGCAATCGGCTAACTCTCCACTCCCGTTTTGAAACGAATTATCTTTCCCTTTGCCCGAAGTCTGACACAGGACTAACACAGCAGCACAAATGGTAATCAGTGTGAGTCGGTGCTCACGCCTATAACTGATGGTCTCGATACTTTGCTCTCTTTCTTAGAAATAAATACCCGAAGGAGATTCAGCTGCGAGGCTATGAAAGCCTTGGAGTTACTTACAAATGTTTCGAGTGATGATAACGCCATTATCATGTGTTGCTATCAGTGGACCTATTTTTACGGAGTTTTATTAGATGAAAATTCCGATTTACTGTTGGTCGGTTCTATATTTGTCGCGAATGATATTGAACAAAGGGGATCCTCCATTGAGTCACAAATATTGCTGCGTAGCGGTCGTAATCTGATAGCAAAAAATGAACAAAATTCTCATATGCTTATCGTAGTGCCTCTTATGGGTCCCTATCACCGCACTTACCTTTCACTTTTGTCACCCTACTCTACCACCCCGTCTTATTGAATGAAACAAATCAAGCAGTCAAAGCTACATCGTAAATACAGAAGACGTTATGATTTTAGATCAGTAGGTGGCTCTTGCTCCATGAAGCTCCTTATCTTCTGTTATCAGTTGGCATTAGCTCCTTTCGCAGAGTACTTACGATCCCGTCATATCCTACATCACTTATCAAAATACCGAGGTTCCACTCTCGATAAGAAAACAGTAATGCTACCGAATTTGAACTCTTTAGGTCCGCGGAAACCGTTAGAACTTAGGAGAAGTTACGAAATTCACATCATCGACATCATCGTCTGCGCCCGTATTGTGCGGCTGCGTTTCACTGCGCTCTGACAACGATCGCTGGATTTCGTAGTTCCGTAAGTCGAATTCGCTGATTCCTTGAGAAGTCCGACTTTTCTTGTTGTTTAACAACTCCACACGCTGCTGATAGTGAGACAGTGTAAGCCGTATCAGATTTGGCCATCACCTTAGCTTCCTTCATTTCTGAATTTCTGATTGATCTGAAGATTTCGATTGACAACTTCGATCTCAGCACGATCTGGCTTCGTTGTTATCTCGCTCACGTGGCTTTTCAATAGCGAACTGCGCTGTAGCTCTTATTCCTCGGTAGTTGTAGCTATGGCTGATAGAAGGGCTTCACAGAATCAAAAAACCGCGTCTCAGAAATCACGAAAAGTGGCCGCCGCGGCACCTGATCAGTCCATTCAATGCGATACCACTGATTATCGGAACTGCTCGGTCGCCGACCTTTTGGACGCGATGTTGGAGCGTAAGACTGACTCAGTTATTACAGCGATAATTCATGCTTTGTGGACAAGATAGTCCACACTATTTCTGACACTACTGAAGAAGACCGAAAAGGAGAAGTATAGTCGTTGCTGGGTTAGCGGAAAAGCCTCACGAACTTCCGGCTTTATGACGACAAGGTGAGTTAGAAGAGAAGTTCACAGGTATCCTGCACTTCTCGATGTTGAGTGTCGGCCGAAGACCGTATATCGGATTGGTATGCATAATGGGCCAAAAACAAGCTACTGAAAGTCTTACTGCCCTATAGGAGCCACTGGCAAAAGTTATTGCTAATGCGCGTCTGTCGAGACAGTCAGGGATGTCTGAAGTTTTCATAAGACGTAGCATGTCGGCAGAGAAAAGAGAAACGGAAGCCAAACTTAGGCAAGAGGCACACGAGCGGAACAGGGCTGCAAATAGAAGAGATTGGGTAGTGTATAGAGGCGAGCTAAAAAGGGTGAGTGAACTGCCTTCCAGACAGAAGCTGGAAACCGGCAATAACACATGGCACTTTTTCTCAGATCCAGTGCTATCTATTGAATTCACGAAGCTTAGTTAAAAAATACCACTGTAACACTCCTTTCTGACCATTCGCAATCCCGACATGCTTTTAACAACTGAAACTTGTCTCGATAAAAATTTTTAGATTCGCAATTTCTAGGAGATCTGAATTATATTATTTCACGATTAGGTAGATGCAGGAGACGTTCGTGCCATTATCAAAGATCAACCTCTTATGGGTGCATGCTTGAAGTCGCTCAAAAATCTACTTTCTGATGTGCTATGCTTTGATACTGTTTCTGAATGTATTGCTATGCCTACGCGATTTGCGTTTGTTTGTCGGCCGCCACAGTGTTCAATTGAAAATGTACGCGATGTGCACTTGCATGTCGGCCGCCACAGGGTTCACTTGAAAATGACGGTTTGCTGATTAGTGCTCTCTACGACATTTTGAAAGTTGCCCGCCTCTTATTGATCGCTGGTGATTCAACCTAAGTATTGACTGGAAGAATAGCGTAACTTGAAGGCAGACGTTCCATTTAATTAGGTTTTCTCGTGTTGTAGGCTGAAGCAGTGGGTCTTGTCGGGTAAACACAAACCGACACACAAAACATACAAATACTCCGACAAACCAACAGACACACATAGCGAATTATATTATACCAGTCAACTCGCCCGGCTGACGCCGAGCTTCCCTCCTTCCTTGACAGAGTTGCAGTAATCGAGTGACTTTATACTACTCCTTTGGAACAAACATTATTTTCCTTTACACGAACTTTGTAACAGGACTAGCAGGCCTGTGCAAATGGTATCCAATGTAGATCGGTGCTTACGCCTTCATTTGGTAGTCTCGATCTTTTGCTGTAGTTCTCAAAAGTGAATACTCAATCAAGGATTTCAATGTCAGATAACCAAAGCCTTGGGTGGTATGTCACAAATGTTCCGAGTGATGATAGCACCGTTATCAGTTGTACTCAATCAAATGACCCTTTTCTTTATGGAGATATCATTAGTTGAGAATTCCGAATTATTGGTGGTCACTTAACTTTTGCCGGACATGATATTGAATAAAGAGAACCTTCATTAAGTCACAAACCTTGCTGGGTAACGGTCGTGACCCAATAGCAAGAAATGAACAGAATTCTCATCTACTTATCGCAGCGCAGCTGATGGACCCTATCGCTGCACTTACCACTCACTTTTGTCGCCCTACTCTACCATTCCGCCTAATGGAATGAAACATACCGAATAGTCAAAGCTGCATCATAAATACTGAAAGCTTAAGACTTTGATCGGTAGGTGGCTCTTGCTCTCCTATACCCCCTTATCTTCTCTTATCAGCTATTATCGGTCTCTGTAACCGAGTACCTATAATCCCGTCATATCCTACTACATCTTTTGGATTGCCAAAGTTCCATTATTAATATGAAAAGCTTTAATCCTTCACGTTTCTCACAAGTCTTTAGTTCCAAGGAAACAGGAGTTGTAAATTTGCGACCTAAAATTACTATTGCGCACGCTCCGCCCCCTTTAGGCGAAGTCTGGCCAAGCTACCCGTCATAAGTACTTCCTCCCATCCTGCCCCCCGTTCTCCTACCAGATTTGGACTGTCCAGGTCTACGAGAGTGAGAGTTATGAATTCCCGGCCGGAGACACACACACCGACACATACACACGCAAACACACCGACTAACCAACAGACACACTACGCGAATTATATATAGTAGGATGGTAGGATTATTGTGTGTGGGAGTTCTGATCACAAAGTGTGCTGATAAGAAAAATCGGTGAGGAATTCTAGTTATATCGTGGTTTAAAACCCAGAAATCGCGGTTACGCGGTTATCTTCCACAGTTAAGGCAGTCAGTTTAAGCCGCCATCATACAATTGGTCAAAGTGCTGTTCAAATCGCCCATTTTCTAGTAGGAGCACTAATATCACATGTCTGCACCGATCGAAAACCCGCAGTCGTTCGGATCCGCTTCCTTGCACAGCGCTTGCACACACTGGAGCAACGCTGATGAGCAGTATGCGCTTCGCGCACTGTGCAGTAAAATCACGAAAAGTAATTGTGAGGGCTTGTTTCGAATCGATGTTTTGTAACTGCTGTTCTATAGCCGCAGTACGCGCTACGAAAATCTCACAAGGTTGGCGATTTGTGACAAAACTTCGAGTCCCGTCCGAGGCCAACGTTAAGCCCACAACTCGCCAAACTTGTGAAACATTCTGAGGACTTCTTCCTGGTTTATATGTTTCGATAGCGTCCACCACGCACATAAGATGAATCCATCACGCAGCCTGCGCGAAACCATTGATATTGGACGGTATGGCAACCGGTGAGAAGCGAAAAAATTCGGATTGCGCGGGACGATTTGGGCCATGACAGCAGTCTTTCCTCATAAGCTCCGCAAGGAAACTAGTCACATCAAGAATCACTATCGCGTTGCAATAGACTATGAGCAAGAGGACTTACATACGACGAACCTATGGAACCCATACCTTTCGTGAAAAAAAACATCTGTTGCCAAACGTCTACGAAATAGAGCCATCACTATCGCCAACTGCTACTCACCAAATTCTGGAGCTGAGGAAGTAGAGCTCCAAGCGTTTCGCGACCAACTGGAAATGATCATCCACAGCAAGCTTGTTGTTGGAGATCACTGCTAGGCTTAGTGAAGCGTCAGAGAAGGGATAGAGGGTTGGAAAGTTTAGGATGGGAAACATGAACGAAAACGAAATTTATTAAGCTGGACTTCTGTCCGCGATTCGAGCCTTCCATGGCAACTCGTCCTATCGGGAAAAGGACATCGCCACTGGACATGGGAGTCTGCAAACGGTACAACTCTTGCTCAACTAGACTACACATTGGAGAAAAGAAATGCGTGCTAACTGAATGTTCTTGTGCTACCATATTTAGACAGTGATTCTGATCATTCATCATGACTCCCTGCACCAAGATCAAATTCAGTCACAAAGTGGTCAGAAGTCTCCTAACATCGCACCAAAAGCTCGAAGCAAGTTGTATACGACAGAGACGTTCTGAATAACGCTTCGTCCTAATATGGCAGGTCACGGATGACACGATAGAAGACTACAACGCGCTGAATCAGGGCCTGCTCACATGCGGTAATAGGCCTAGTTATTTTGATTGGATACCTCCTTTCAGCTCTTCACCAGAACGCCTCACACATCTTTAAAAGACTGCAAACCAAGATCAGCTGCGAACAATCGATGTGGCGAAACTTTCAGCTATAGAGGAGAGTGCTGGAGGCAGCCCTGAACAGAAGTAGTCTTAGGAAATGCCGACGGGATTTTCAGGACTACAGAGTTCCTACAGAACTTCTATGTTAAAAAGAAGATACATCTTACAACATCAAGATTCGAGATAAGGAAGTTTTACAGAGGTTTCACACCAACCAGTACTGATCCGTGTAAGTTCCAGAAATTTCCACACGGGGAACAGCACCTCGGATGCTACATTCGAAGGTAAGAGTTGTGATTGCGCGCATGGAATTGGACACTACTCCACGCTTTGACAGCATTTCAGCCGACCACTCCGTGCAGGTTAACACGAACCTCATGCGCTTCTCGCAATATGCATGACATCCTACCTCTAAAAAGGAAGTTTCATTAACCAGTGGAGAACACGCGGATGTTCATTCATCACAAGAGGGGAGACCAAGATGAGTTCATCAACTACTGTCTAAACCGCTAATTGGGGCAGCTTGGAAAAGAATTCGGTTGTCTAGATCACATCCAAGTCGCAGTGGTCGTCGACGTGTGCCAAGGATTCCGAAGGAGAAGCTTTTAACAGTGTCGAAGTAAGTGCGGCCCTGTCAGCACTAGTCGATCAAGCAGTGGAGCCTCATTAAAAACACTAGCTGAGTGTAGAAGTCGCTGCAGTGCGACGGTTCAGTTATTCCAACTACCTTTCGCCATTCCCATTGGGAAGAGTGTAAGACGAGGCGACACTAATATTTCGCCGGAGCTATTCACAACCAAGTTGCAGCTGGATATGAAGCTCTTAGGCTGAGACGCACGGGGCTTTATTGTACATGAAAGGTTCCTCTCAAATCTTCGTTTTGTCAATGCTCGCTCTTCTGACTGTGCTTGCAGAACTCATTGAAGAATAAAATATGGGGTTGTGGATTAACCAAACAATGACACGATTCAAGTAGAATGCTAGACTGGCGGAGTTTTGCGCTAATCTGGTTTTTCCGTTTGGTTCCACGGTTCGTGTCGGAGACTTGGGTGATCATTTGCGCTCCGTTAAGCGTCGGACACATTGGTGATTAGTGCAATCGGCAGCTTAGAGCTTATATCACACAGCACTTGAGCGATGTCCCTGGAGGGTCAACCAGCTCACTCGAAACTGAGTCGAACTACGCAGCGCCAGTATGAGTAGAAGGTTCAGTTTTCGCGACTCGCGACTGGATCACATGAAAAACGACAAATTCCGATAGGCCGGTCATATTGTGGGAAGAAATGATGACGCATGGACAAGAAGGCCTCTAAGGGAAGGCTTGTCGAATGATGGGGTTACGCACTCGCCAATCATGTAAAGCAGCTGCGATACAGCTGTACGACTTCTCACATCGTCATCTTCGCCATGATTTGATCAACCGTCAATGGTGATCGCGACAGAAAGAAATGATTGGTTTGTTGCTGGTGCACGCACATGACGACGAGCTGAGTAAGTACGCGTTCGCTCTCGCTTTGAAAATTTCTCTTTATGTGGATTGCGGATTAACATGCGGGTTCGCTATTCTTTTTCACTGCATTTTTCGATGAACGATTGCGGGTGGCGGTCCTTTTGTGAAGAGGACGTCCCTTTGCATCCTGCTCCGTTCTTACTAGAAATGCAAATCAAAACTTCAGCCCACTTTTGTTTGCAAAAGATCCAGAAACAGAAATGTTCGAATTGTTGAACTTACAATTTTTTTCATTTCAAAGTTGGAAGTTGATTCTACTTGAAACATTTATGTTTATAAATGCAGAAAAAGCACCTCAAATGATTTTTTGCATCTGTCGACGTAATCTCCTAGGAAGAGTATCTTGTTTTGTGGAGGTGGTCCGACGATTGTGAAGAAACTAAATTCCATGAATTACATTGAAGTCACAATTCACGATAAAAAGGTTGTATGATACCCCGCCAGAATGAGTCCTTTGCCTCCAAGAATAGTAAATGCGCCGTTGTCGGGCCGAAAATAGTTATGACAGAGCTAAGAAAGGCTGCGAAACTGGTTCTGCCAATGCAGACACTCAACGTGGCCCTGCTATGCCGGCTTTGTTATTACAGCCCTATTCATTTGACGAGACAAATAGTGCGCTCAATCGAGAGACTCTCAGACACCTTCCTTTCTTGCTGCTTCATGGAATTCTATTATTTTTCGAAAATCAGCAGCTCTCGCGTTTTCTTCCCCTACCTTGCACTATTCCGCACCTTGTCATCCTTGACTTCAAATCGGTACCCCAAAATTGTAGTGAACTGTGCTTTGATCTAATTACGCATTTACGCTTATCTCTGTTCGTGGTATACCAAAACCATATGGAAAATTCGAACTGATGAAATATTCTGGGCCGATCATGCACGTGAAGTTGTTATATCTTAGAGTGCCCTAGTTTCACGAACAATTTTACTTGAATATTTTCTTGCACAGTTGTGCCACTGTTCAGACTCGAGTGACGGGTCCTGTCATCAAAAACGTCAGGGAAATTAGTATTGAAAACGACCAGAATGTTGATCTGTTCAAAGGCCCTAGTTCACCCTGTGCGTAGAACGTAGGACTTTCTCGTCAATTGTTTTGCAAGCGATCCCATAATGTGAAATTGCCCTACAATAATGTTGTCGACCTTGAACCATTCTAACAAATACAGTAGCGGCCAGGTCTACGGTGAAACGCTTCTCTAATTGTAGCTTCTTTCCTACCTCTGAGATCACATAAAATTTCGGTATGATAATCAAAATCATATCGTGTATATGTAAAGGGATTCAAGAAAAATTTTGATATGTCAGACTCAAACTAAAACCGAACCTGTTTATACGTTTTGGAGTCAAAACGAGGGGATTAGGTGACTACACTACGCGTAGAGGTTCTACTACAGAAGCGATTTTCCTAATTGCGGAAAGTAATAATTGCATTTTTGCATCTCTTTTGTGCTCGACGTTAGTACTTGTACACTCAAGGTATGCATAAAAGGACAGTAGTCACTCAGAGAGTTCGGCTGACAGAAGCAGACATGAAGAAATCGGGCATGAAGGTCACGGTACCTTAAGAATTCTGAAGGACCCACAACAGACGATTTTTTCGATTATCGCAGGCTAGCAGGTCAGAAACTCTGTTTGCAATGCTTGGAGGGCGGGAAGACTCCGATGTGCTTTATCAGCCCAGGACAGACGGATCACACTCCAGTCGAGGACTGACCCTCGCCTCACTGCGGATGACATTGCCGATGAGTTCAACGCTAGTAATGGCTTCATTGCTGACCGCCAGATTGTAGGAAGACCCAGCGCTGGTATTTATGGGAGGCGTCCTGCCGAAAAGCCGTTCAGCGGTTCAAAAAGTACGGAAGCTAGAGTGGAGTTTGCGCTCTGTCACCTCAACTGGACGTCGACTGCATGTAGTAGAGTTCCTTCTACAGGTGGGATCAAGTTCAATTAGTTGAGAAGCGATGGTATACGCTGCGAACGACTACCATGTGAGGAAAGGTCCAATGCAATACACCCTACCCACAACTAAGCATGGTGGAGGAAGTGTGACAGTATACGGTGCTCCTTCCTGGAACGGAATTGGGCCCTATTTTGAAAATTGACGGCACGATGACAGGGGAGCAGCTCAAGAATACCGTCTGACGGTTGACACCGTCTCGCCGTGGGCACACAATCGCATGCCAGCAGGATAGATCCTGCAGCAGGGTAACGATCCGGAACACTTCTCAATAGTTGTAAAGGCGGCCTATAGCGGGCAGCGAACCATACTTCTGGAGAGGTCAAGCCAGTCATCGGAATTGAATTCCATAGAGCACATGTGGAGAGCTCGAAAGGTTTTTCAAGCAAACATTGGAACTTCATGCCAGGGTCTTTCATTCGAAATTAATCGACTCGATGTTTTCTCATTGTGATGCTGTCATCAAAAGTCGAGTCTTTCCTACCGAATATCGATATTTTTGATGTCTTTCACGTTTCTATTCCGAAATAGAGCGGTTTTTATTAGGTCGATGCTATTGTATTTGCTATTGTATGCTGTACGCTTGTATGCTATTGTATTATACAACTGGAAGAGCGTGTCACGGAAGACTTCTGGCCGCTACTGTTTCGAGACAGGGAATAGCTAAAGAACAAAATCCTCCATTTTTTGAAGTTCATAATACTATTACCGCAGTAAATCGCGTAGTTGTCCATGAATATCACCGAAAATTACAATTGGAGCGTCTATTTCTAACGTAGCCGGCTGCGGTTCCAGGGACGACTTTGCCTGAAAAGGTGTTCGTCTTTTTCTGTTGCTCTTCACCTACTTCCTCACATGCTAGATTAAAGAGCTATCCCAATTCATAGCAAGTCCATCAACGAGAATGAAAAAAGGAGGTGCTTTTTGTTAAAGTGGAATTACTGAAATAAACGTGTTGAATCAAAATAAAACAATTCAGTCTCCCGATGGACTTTCACGGACAACTCGTCATTACAAAATGGTCAGAACGCCGTAAAACGAACGAGCAGTAAGGTTGCTAGACTAAATGATGAGGGCATCAATTGTACACTTCGACAGAATTCCAATATCGATTGAGCTTTTCAAAAACGATGACAATCATGACTCTGTGGTGCATGGCGTAGAGGAAGCTCGGCTAAGAATATGACCAAGTACGTTTCCCAGTCTCTGATTTCACGATGCAAAGGCCAGACTCAAAGGGACGAAAGCTAAATGGACAGCTCCTTTTCGTATATGAGGGAAGGCCCACATCCTCTGCAATTCGTGTATAGACAATTAGTGCCATTCCACTGGCAACAAATAGAACTCAACACATTTTTAGTTGGCATGTTGTAAGCATTTTCTGTCTTTCTCTCATCTGCCAAGACCGATTTTTGAGTGTGGATCCAATTACTTGTTACGATTTAGTCATTTTCTTTAGTACCACCCAAATCATCATTATAACGGATTCGACGAGTGAAAAAAATCGGAAATCGAGAGATGTTCCTTGAAATATCTCCCTCATATTTTGCAGTCTTTTGATTTTGATGACACTTGCCTTGAGACCAAAAAACATTGTCTTCGGGAATTGATTGCAAAATATAATCTTTTTGTGCCCTTTCCATTCTGGATTGCACTTCAATGTATTTGAAGGCGAGCGTGTTATAAAAATACTAATTAAGGCAAAATCGATGTCCCAAAAGACAGCATGAGCTGAGGTAGACCAAGCAAAAACACTGAGACTGGAAAAATATGATTTTCAATGGACAGTGGGCCTTCCCTTTGCTTATGAGGAGCACTGTGAGTTGTCAAAGTATGCATCACAAGTAAATAATAATATGTTATTTCGAACTAATACCTCACCGAATCCGTAAACACAACTTGGGAACCTGGCGAACATCATCCAAACTTTGTAGAAAGGAAGATGGGAAAGATTCGGTCAGTCATTCTTTTTGTCCACATATGCGAGCCATCCCGCGGAAAATGAAACGGCAGGTGTACAGGACAACTTTTTTCACCAGAAATGCTTATCTCCATTTTCCGCTATGCCCCATTCGATCTGCTATCTACCAATAGAAGCTTATATTCCCTTCATAAATGGCAAACAATCCGAATTAACATCGATTCATCCTTGTTTAGCCGAAGGTCGCTTTCTATCAGATTGATTCATGAGTTTTACGCGGAGGCTGCTTCTTATAAATGTCCAGAAAACGATCCGGTCTGAAGAACAGAGGTATGCACTATCATCATTCACATCACCAACGCTCGTGCAGCTCGTCAATCTCCTCCTCTTATAGGGTTAAGACCTACTCGGAGTAGTCAAATGCCTTTTTATCTCATCCTCTTTGCAAACTTTCTTACCTCTAGGAAGCGCTGCAGATAGTGGAACAGCCAGTATGAACGGGAGAGGTCAAGGCTGTAGGGGGCTTTTGGAACCACCAGCCAGTCGTACCTCTCCAGCTCGGCGTGGTTCAGTTTGCGGTTGGTTCATGTGACCCATCGACCAAGCTTTGCTACCTTGGTGAGCTGTTCCAGATTGACCATAGTCAAGCATGGTCGCCGTTCCCTTGGTGGTTAGGTACGGTTTTCCCTCCACGGTGGAAAGTAGTACTTCCAATCCCAACTCCATCGGTCGTACCGACCTCGGAGCATCTTCTATAAAAGAATCTCTTTTTTAAATTCGGCGAACCAAGTCTTGCTTGCGCGGTAAGAGATGACGTCTTCGCCGTATGTTTCCACTAGCTTGGTATGGGCTTACTTTGCATTCTAGTCGAAATAGTGACTGTAGCGCAGGTACATTCTGCAATAGTGGTATTTGTGCGGTACTGCTGTCTGCATATGTAGGATGGGTGAATGATAGTTAAGGTGATGAAGGAGTCCTCCGCAAGTCACGCACACGTTATCACGAAATACCAACATCCATGCAAACGAAATGCCGAGGGATCAAACATGTTAAAAAACTCATGCATCAACCTAATAAAACGTTGAAACTGGTGAATCAACCTACTACTTGCACTCACAGGTAAAAGAGTTTTGGCCAGATTTAGCGCCCCTCAGCTTAAGTTGCACCGTCTTAGGTGGTTTCGAAGTTGTACTCCTTATCTGCCAAACGATTCTAGGAAGAAAATGGCGGAACTGCCCTCGCCGTGTTACAAAACTGCATCGAGCAGCTGATGGAATAGAGTACATAGAAGGGTGACGCAGTTGGTAAGACGGTGAACCTGAATAACAGAACAAAAACAACATAAGTAACATAAAGTTTCCGGTCCCCGATGCATGCACACATTTTGCTCTCCCATGGTGAGCGCATTCAATACTTAAAATGCTTTCACGCATAATAATGACTATCTACGGGGCCCCTCATACGACTTCGTATGAGACCTACCAGTTGGGCTATGCACGCTAACGCACGCGTCACATTTATCAATCAATCAACTCATTTGGAAACGCAGTGCAGCGATTATGTAGTCAAAAGCAGCGCTCGACATACAAGTTACTTTAATTATTGGCTCGCAGAACCTTACTCCGTGGGAACGGAAAAGGAGCTCATTCTGACGCTGCTAACACTTGAATGTGCTCACAATCTTTTAGCAAAGTCTATTGAAAGAGGCCTAGTGACTCTTTATACCTCAAGGATAAGTGGCTGTATCAATGGAACATTTCCTCTGAGGATATATCATTAATAGAGGCTCCCAGGTTATTAGCGGTCGGATAGGTTCTGCCACGAATGATGTCAAAGCAGAGAAGAACCGTGACCCTTCATTGAATCGCAAACTTCGCTGGGTAGCGGTCATAAGCAAGAAGTGAGCCAAAGTTCATAATCGGTAACTGTCAATGCACTCGCCCTTCTTGTTGAATGAAACATATCAAAGAATCAAAGCTAGATCGTAGTTCTATAAGACCTCTTCTATCGCCAGTGTTCCCATCCTTCCTCCTGTACTCTTACCTACCGCCCGACATAAGTGTTCGCGCACTGCCGCCTCTTCTCCTACCGAATTTTAATGCCCTAGAGGCCACCCGCTATAAATGTTCCCATCCTACCTCCTGTACTCTTACCGAATTTGAACACTCTATGTCCACAGAGACAGGAGTTATAATTTTCCCGCTCCAACATTTAATTCGCGCAAACCCCGCTCCCTGTGAACGGAGTTCGGTCCGGTCACCCACCATGAGTGTTTCCATCCTGCCGCCTGTGCTTCTAGAAAACTCGAACGTTCTAGGTCCACGGGGACAGAAGTTATGAATTTCCGTGCAAACAAACAAACAAACAAACAAACAGATAGACAGACGCGAGCGCTTTATATATAGTAGAGATTATAATGAGCGGGAAAGCTCGGAATAAAGTCTTGAACTAGTTTCGAATCAGTCAGGCTACGCACGCTAAGGCGTGTGTCACAACAAAGAACCCGTCAAATAGACATGATTTTTCATCTAGGCTCCACCTTCCGAGTTTCCGGAAGTGGGCTGAGATTGGCTACGTGTTTTTGCAAAGAGTTCGAGATGCTCCCCTTTCCGGAAAACGTCAACTGCTCTAGGTCGCCGCAGGATGCAATCTCATAATAGAGACGATTATATGGTCACAGTCGAAGGTTAGCCCTTGATCGTAAATTTCAAGCTCGAGACGTCCGGTTCTACATCGATCTATTATATAGAAAGCAACGATACTTTCATCCACCTGGGTTTGCGCAAGATTGTGTGATGATCAAGTTGATCTCGAAGGCAGTGTACGCTGTTGGGATGTTTGATCGTTTAATTTCGTGAATTCGATTCCATCCAAAAAGACTAGCCGATGTGTAAACCATTCATGTATTGTGAACTTCGTGTGGAGTTATATGAGTTACATCAACGGGTCCACCACCCTCCTCCTCCCTTGTCCGATTTGTTGATCGATTTCTCCCCTTCGGCTTATTTTTCTCGTTGTGCGTGTTTTAAAGGCAACATTATGAAATTTTTCTTCATTGCACCGCCCATTCCGATGAGGGTTGTTGTTCCATCCCTTGTGAGCTGGGTTCCAATGTGCTCATCTATGCTCTGTTGATGTTGCTCGAAGTTTCCGCCATACCACAATTGACCCGACTTCTTCAGGTAATACGAATTTTGGGACAGCTCCGCAGAAAGAAAAGATTCTTTCATATGTAGTGCATGGTGGTGAGGATTTTATAGGTGATTATGATTTTATATATAGGACGATTTTGGAATGTTGATAACGTCTATACAGAGGTGTAAATTTTGTGCACAGCCCCGCCAACCCTAGTTCCGTCCACTCCAAGAATCCAGCTCAGTTCCTTTTAATCATCTATTATCTCCAAACACTTTTTTCCCGCGTTTTGCAACTTTTTTGATGAGAGTTATGAGTTTTTGATCTCAGTGCGGCCACACTAGTGCAAATCCAGTCCACTTCAGTGATATGGGCGCATTTCTTCCACCGCCTCCAACCACTCTGATCTGATCTATAACCTTTCTAAACAGTCGTAATTATTTTGTAAAAAGTAGCTACTTTAGTGCACGCCCGCTCATCGCATAACGAACTTCTTCATGTTTATGCATGCCTGGCACGCATGAATCCTTGCTCACTCCGTTCATTTTTTATGGTCTCCACGCCTTTGTAGAATCGAATTATAAAAACATAAGGAGAGTACTACTTGCTGCGAGATCACTTTTTCCGTCGGCAGAGAGTCTGCTTCAAGTAGTTGTTGACCCCTTCCTCACCTCTGCTCATTTTTTTACGTCTGGGCTGTTATGAAACCTAATCGAGAAGTTCTGCCCATGATACCGCCCATTCCTGTGCATTATCCGCTCCAATGTGCTTATATGGTCTTGATCCCCCACCCCACACATGACACGATCTCTGCAGATGCTTATTCAGGTTATATCGAATTTTCGTGCAATAAGCAGACAGACGGACCGACAGACTCGAGCGCTGTATACATATACCAGTCGGATCGTCCGGCTAACGCCAGGCTCTCCTCCTTCCTGTGTCAAACACCCTACCCCGGGAAATGTTGAACTAAAGAAATTTTTTCCCTTTTTCAAAGTTTAAAGTTTTTGAGTTTTTTTCCGCTGTTTAGCTGCGCCTTCTTCGACACAACAGAAATCAAAAGCTTCCCTCCTTCAATGATAAAGTTGTAGTAAGTTTGACTCTCCACTCCTTTTTTGAAACAAATGACAGTCCCTTGTACACGAAATTTGACATAGGATTAACAGGGCAGTGCACATGGAGTTCAGTTAAAGTCGGTGCTCACGCCTTTGACTGGAAGTCTCGAACTTTTGCTCTCTTTCTTAGAAACAAATACCCATCGAAAATCCAACTGTTAGACAAGATGGTGCTGTGGAGATGTTCTAAGTGAAGTAACCCGTTATCAGATAATCTTCAGATGGACCCTTTTTTCACAGAGATATCATTAGTTGAAGATTCCAGATTATTGGTGGTCGTTACCTTTGTCGCAAATGATATCGATCAAAGCGGACCCTTCATTGAATCACAATTCTTGCTGGGTAGCGGTCGTAATCTGATAGTAAGAACTGAACAAAGTTCTAATCTTCTTATCGTGTTGCCCTAATGGGTCCCTGTCACTGCTCACGTCACCACTCACATTCACCACCACGTTTGTCACCCTGCTCTACCATCCCATACTGAACGGTCAAAGCTACATCGTAGATACCGAAGTTTTGATCGGTAGGTGGCCTCTCTTAGGTCCCTTATCTTTTCTTATCAGTTATGATCAGTTCTCGTCACCGAGTACCTACGATCCCCTCGAATCCTACATCAATTACTAATATGCTGAGATTCCACTGTTAGTACGAAAAGTGTAATCCTACCAAGTTTGAATGCTCTAGGTCCACGGAGACAGGAGTTGTGAATTTGTGGCCTAAAATCTCTATCGCGCACGCCCCGCGCCCTATACATGGAATACGGTCCCGCCACCTACCATGAGTGTTCCCACCCTGCCCCCCGTACTCCTACCATGTTTGAATGCTCTAGGTCCACGGAGACAGGAGTTATGGATCTCCTGTCAGACACAGACACCGACACACACACAAACAAACAAACACACACAAATACACCGACAAACCAACAGACACACTTAGCGAATTATATATAGTAGGATAGTAAGAATGGTTGTGGTAGCTTTTTCTATATCTGAATTTGGAAATTGAGAGCCTCCATTCAAATATCTTGTGGTTCCTTTTCTGAATTATTTTAGAAAAGTAATCGAACTTGACTCTATTCGTTTTCGACGCTAAATGCTTTTCAACCTGCTGGCGATCACTTCAACGTGAGGTTTTTGATTACATACGTACATTTCAAAATTTATTCGTGCGTCGCTGTGATCGTCCAAGAAAAGATCTGAATTCCCAAGCTTGCGCTAGAGGAAGCAAGTACTTATGCGGCGACAGCTAGTTTAATAGAGCTGCCTAGCCCAACAAGATAATTTGTGATATATGAAACATCCCACGACATGAAACAATAGAATCGCGTTGGATATTTCGGCTATCCTACTCCTGTGTAGCTTTGTGTGATCGCTAATGAAAATTATTACTGGACATCATCTCAGTTTCTCCATTGAGGTGATCACCTCAATCGTGGCCCAGTACAAGGCTCATACTAGTACTAGATCCACAACTAAAAGTAAGACGTTCAAAATATTAGTTTGCCGTGTGAGCTTAGAGACATATCCTTCGGTTCATTAAAGAACCACGACCTTTCCGACTAGTCAGCAAAGCGCCTTTCATTTAACTCCGAACTTTGAAGAACACTAATCCTATAATGAGTAGGGGGATCACTATGGAGTCCTCAGTATTAATAATGAATGGCTGCAACTGATTAGTCTTCCTTTTAGCGAAGTCTGAAGGAATTGCACCTTTGTTCCTACGAACCAATTCAACCAATTCTTTCTGTTCAAATGCCACAATGCTAGCTCCAGCTATGATTTGAGTTATGCTTAAGCAATTCTGACCGAAGACTCAAGCACTATGAATTTGAATTTGACGCGTGAATCTTATGTGGTAAACGGTACAATAGCACGGCTGTAAGCTATTCAAACTAATAGGTTCTGGTGAGCTTTCCCTAGAACTCGATTTTGACGGACGAATACAGCAAGCTCAGCAGCGAAACCTGTCACCTATGTGCTCGCTCAGAATTTCACCGTAAAACGCGTGTTGTGTTCCGAATCGCAGCCGTCGACATGGAGGTCGACACGAAAAGGTGTCTGTGGTTATCCAGTGAGAGGTTCTAGAAACAGAGTCAAGGTCGGCGAAGGTAGGGAACCTCATCGGAGCAATAGATGCAATGCCCATATAAACATCGAGTTTTAATGCATGTTCTGTGAATCGTACAGTATCAATGGCAATCACTGTTTTACGGAAAAAGATGGCATCTGAGCTTGGGTAACTCACATCTCTCAAAACAGACAACACTTGTTCGTCGGTGAATCCGGAAAGATGACCCTCACGCGTGATTCGCCGAATCATTCGATCGATGAGTGTAGGCATAAGTGTCTTCTGAAAGCGCGAGATGTTGAAAGCAAGTATTTTTCCGCCCCAGGAGAGAGGAAAGGGCGAAGCCCGAGACCCTAAAGTGTCAAATGAACAAGCCAGTCAGCTACATAACTAGCTCAACGGGAACCTCGAGCTTTTCAACTTTATTAATTCACTGGTAGAAGAAATGCGGAAGTATTATCGCAATTCTGTACCAATAATCTCTTCTCTACATCATACTTTTATTTAGTCACTGATTTCCCTTGCGCTCTTCACTTACTAGGCCACTAATCCTCTTTTGATTTTTTGCTGTTGCTTTGTTTTCTCTCCAATCGCTTTTTCAATATCTTTATTACCCAACAATTACTACAGCCCTGAATAGACGCACGTGGATAGCAGTACCTCATCACAGCAACACTGATTGGTAGAGGCCTCACACTCGAAAATCTGGAAGTCAATACTGTCGTGCAACATGATGCTCCTCTATAACATAACATAAAATCGGAATGACCGCATTCGACAAGCCTCTTGGGAAAGTTGCGTGTTCCCACCTCCCGCCGTATAAGGTTGTGTTCAAAGTCACCGTAAGGTTGGATCTGCTCTCATCCGAAACAAGCACATGGCTACAGTGCTCACCGGTCCATTCGCTATGCTTCTGTCACCACCGCAAACGGTCTCGTCAATTTATAAGTTTGTTTTAACATTAATTTCTCAAGTTTTCCGTCAAGGTCCTCTTCAGTGGAGGAAAAAGTCCAAACTGGACGGGCCAGATGTACACCGTTACTACTGGAGAGAAGTTCGTCGTGACCCGCTTATTTACATTGTGTCCCAAAATTATTTGCGCCGATTTATAGCAATATACTTGAAGCTTCTCAACTGCTAAGGACGATGGAATTTCTATGCACGCTAGCTAACACTTTGTGTTACAACATGCTAAAGTCGCATTCCAAAATAACCCCCGTGAGCGCGAATAGAAGTCAGAGTTTGCTTTCGACTTGATCGCATGTTTCACGCAGGTATCCTTCTCCATTTCTTCCCAGCCGTCCTCCAGCTCTTGCATACTAGGACTCCAAACTGAGTCTGCAAACTCGGCAGGTCCTCTCTAATCAGGGACCATTCAGTGAGATTCAAGTGAGTCAAGTTCTGGAAAATAGAATGACCATTCCTCTCCACCAATGAAGTCGGGCAGCTGTCGTCGGCACCACTCGCGGGCAAGCTTGGCTCTGTGGGCTGGAGTAGCGTCCTGCTGGAAGGATTACGAGCTGTTTCAAAAAACGTAGTCGGATCAGTGTTTCATTACTTCCACAGTACGCTGTTTGAATACTGGTCTTGGTCAATTTTCACGCCTGCACCGAAGAAACCACGAGCGGCTTACCCTTTCTTGGCTTACTGATTTCCTCGAAAAACATCATTTTACTGTTCTGATAGCAACCTTTTTGTGAGATATTACACGCTGGATCTTTCTTTCCGGAACGCGAACGTTTTGGTTGTTGAGGGATGGTTTTATCGTAAAAAAAATTTTTGGCCTGAGAAAACGACGAAGGGTTGCTGTCATCACTCAAGTGGGTCTGCGACTTTCTGCATTTTTTGGCCTTGCAGAGTCTGTTGAGATCGGGATTGGAGCAAACGATAGGAATGGTAGTGAGGCTTCTGCATGACATTCTTCCATCGCGATAACTCCTGTAAGCCGTGCCCGTTGACTTCCTTTTGATGGCTCACCCAGGATCCCGACCGATTGGCAGACGGACCATTTTAATAGTCCTATCTTCAGAAACATTCTACCTTTCTATCTTTCCTGGTTTGTCTCTGATTCAATCTTCTTTTCTATATCGTTTAATTGCCTCCTATACGATTATTAGAGAAATCCCAAAGAATTTCATAACGCCCTTCCACTCGCGCATCAATTATTGCAGGTGGCATTGAATGAGCCTCCTCCATATGAAAGATATTGGGAATTCCACATAAGTAACCATGCATATTGAAGGAAACCTTCTTATGCAACTAATTAATAGCAGGTAATGTGAATTTGATGGATTATTTCTACCTTAAAAATTACTGAACTTTGGCGCAAATAATTTTGAGACACCCTGTATGTATTCGAATCGAAACGTTGGGGGAGCCGCATCAATGGTTCGGGTTGTATGGAAAGTCGGCAGGCTGGAGCTGACCTCTCTCTTAGTGGGATGGACAGCTAGGATTATCAAGGGGTGCCTTAGTTCCACCTCCTGCCGTTCTTCAGAAGTGAACGACGCATGATAATGCAGCTGTCTATGTCTTATGGTCTACGAAGGAGCGGCTCCAACGTCACGGTGTTGATAACATGGATTGACTAGTCCAATCTATTGACTGCAACCTCATAGAAAACCTCAGGGGAATCATGGTTCATCTCTAGCGTGTCGACTATAGTATTTATCCACCTATTTATGTATTCACGTATATAGAAACTTCGTTACACTGTTCAATGATGCAAAACTGAAGAGCGCCTTCACAAGATAAGAAGGATCGTTCAAGTTCGAGGTACTTCTATTTGACTTGTGTACATCGTTTGCCAGAGGATGACGGATGCGGTGTTTTGTATTAATTCAAGACAAATCGGTGTTAGCGCGTGTTTCAGAGTTGTCGATGAGTACGTTGTCAATAATACAATGCATTTCCTGCACGTCGAATTTGTTTGTAACGGACAGACGTTTCCAGCTGCTGAAGGACGACTTCGCGTTAAAACAATGTCGTTGTAGTCGTCGCCTCTGTGTTGGATGCCTGCTACCACAAGATTCCGGCCCGTGATGAAAGAATTCCGTGTGTGCAGCTATATTGCAGGCTATTTGGTAGAGTCCGGATCAATCAGTTCAAATATGCAGAAAATTGTGGACAAGTCGCTTCTGGTGAATAGCCCCAAGGCAGTAGGCAGATATGCATACGCATTTTTGATCAGCACCGCTTGCACGTTTCGATAATGGCAGGTTATTTCCTCAAAAAGACTTATTGCGGCATGCTTGTTTGGGGGTTGCCCGTGGGATACCTTGAGGATAATCGAGTACAAGTGAAGAATTGCGAAACAGGTTGATTAGTCGGTCGTGTTAGAATATGTTTAACAGCTGATGACTGCTCTCGTGTTGTAGTCTTAATAGCTGTCAGACGAAGGAAGAAGGAACTGTTAGATGCATATTCTTTTGTGCAATTCGCAAATATATTAAGTTTGTGCCTTACATGTTTAACGCAGGTATGCGCACCAAGTGGACCACAATCCACAGGAGAAGGAAGTTGGGATGCGCAGACGCCTCAACGAGAAGGCGAAGCCATATACAGGGATATGTAAAAGCGTGCCCAGCATTCGTCTCGAAGATGCACGATCGAAACAGGCGTCCACTGTCATCTAGTACTGACACTGTTGGAATTAGGCGTTGTTCCCAACGTAGATGTTCTGTGCAGTAAGCAACGGAGTCCTACAATTTTTTGAGAATTCAAGTTAAGGAAGTGGTGGAATTGGACGCTGAAGGTACCGGAACCCATGCAAGCGACTGATGAACTGTCGGAGGACGTCGTTCCCAAACGAACATTCCTCTCGTTTGCTGCGTTCGCTGAGTACTAGCTTCTCACGGCCCTTTTCCACGAGAGCTGGATACTGTCCTGTCGTTTTTTATATTTTTGTATTCGGTTGCAGTGACAGTTGTTTGTGTATATTTTGTAATATTTAGCTTACTTCTTTTTGTTGCTTTTTTGGGTGTTGCGCACGATGAGAAAATCTTATTACGAGTTTGTGCTCTGCTCATATTGAACAATAAGTAACCGTACACTTCCTTTCCTCCATATTCCATCCCCTTAATCTATTCTACCCAACTCAATCCGAAAACATAAAAGTTACCACTTTTTTCTCAAACATCGGTAAAAAATTCTGAAATGAATTTGCGTGCACAAGATTGTGGAAACTTTTTGATTTATGGCTTTCATAATCCGAATCATTTGTCTATTTCTCATAACATTACTTCCGACGACTAGTTGTCAAGTCATCCCTGAGCAAGACATTTTTCATTGTGCTTTACTATGGTGTTACAGATGTTACGAATTCGAGAAAATCACTCACGGGAACCAAGGGTTTGCGTTTAACGGATTGCATTATCGATCGTTAGTACAAAACGAAGGCCCAGCACCACCTTCGTGCGTTAGTACAGGAGCATGAAACGACCTCTCCCCACTCAGTGCTTATAACGGAATCATGAGGTGTGTTTACATGAAAGCATTGTCGAGAAGATACTAGTTCATCTGGCCAAAACACCTGAGAGCCCCAATCTTTGAGAAGTATTCTTGAAATTTTTCACTGCCTTCACATTCTCCGCACACAAGATCTCGGCAAAATTTGTCCATATATCAGAGTAGTCACCTCCCACCCACGCTACAACAAGCCACCACGTTCACCTTTTACGAACAGCGGGGGTCTCAACATATCCTTCAGCCTTCGTCAGGAGAAGGTGCAATGGACGTAATTCATCGGATCAACCCAAAGCACATGAAGCAAATCACTCTCTCAGCTCACATGAAAATTTCTGCTACCAACAGTCTTTGCGTTTCCTTTATCAGCAACCATGTTCGACTATCATTTAACCTTGGCATAGTATACATGTAACTTTCGTGGTCTCTTTGAAGCCACGACCAAGATGATACAAGCTTTATTCGGCAAACGTTTCAGCCAATCGCCTTCGTCAGGGCCTGCAAGCCAAGCCTCGTTAGTTACAGCCAGACATTCATCCTTCCGATTCATTTTTGGATTTCTAGCGCTGATCTAAAAAGCTTCAAAAGTCTTTCGCGCTAAGGTCGTGGGTTCCCGCATCAAGACCCCCATAGATACCACTCTACATCCTCGTGGTGGTACCTCCTATGGTCCCCAAGGGGCGTTTTAGGCCTTGATTTCTTCAGGCCATCCAGATGTTCCTTAACTCGGCATATTAGAGGTCTTCCGGTCTCGCCTATGTACTCATCTCCACAGAGTTTGCATGTGATCAAGTAGATCACACCTGACGTCATGACAGTCACCCCCTCACCCGTTAGGACAGATGATACAGTGTGGGGTCGTGCAGGAACGATCATAGAAACGGTTTTATACCAGTCTCTGCTTTAGATTTCTAGGAGAACCTTCAACCACTCGGACCGTATCACCGAGCCCACACTTTCGCAAGGCCGTTCTCACGTCTAGACTGACGGAGTCCGATACGAAAGGAAGGCAAAAAGGCACCTTCTCCGAATTCTCAGTTCTTGGCTCGTGTGGTTTTCGTTGGGGTGGTCTGCCGTAGTGCTGATCCCTCAGGGGATACCCATTGGGGAGAGCCACCTTTCTAGCGAGTTCCACGGATTCTACTTGTTCTTGTCCCCCCGATGAGACCATTTTCGCTGTTCTGATCATATTCGCCGTGATAGCCCGCTTGATTTTGCGTGGATGCGCCGACCTGGAATGGACTAAAATATCCTTGTCGGTGGGCTTCCTGCACCATTTTGTCCGCAGGAACCCTCGCTCGAGCTGGACCTGCATGTTGAGAAACGGCAACCACGTGTCATTTGGCTTCTCTCCTGTGAACCGCATGTTGTCAGCCTGGCTGTTCAGCAATACGAAGCAGATGTCCATTTCTTTCTGGGTTGAGCAGGCGATGAAGCAATCGTCTACGTAGCGGCAGTAGAGGACAGGCCGGCGATCCAAAACGGGTTTTTCAATTTTTAACATGTAGGCAATGGCCAGCACGGGTGCTAGCCGTTGACCCATAGCTACAGTAGCGCTCAAAAGTCTTCGGTGAAATGGTTCTTCAGCCGTACTTTTCAGTCGTAACTCCTTTCCTACTGGATCCAATCTTGCGAAATTTCTATTATATATTTGGAGGGTGGGTGTATTGTGAATATTTACCACTATCAACCTGCAATCTGATCGTGTTCCAGATATTCCAAAGAGCATGAACTCAAATCGACTGAAAAAAACGAATGATGGTCCTTCTAGGGTCTCTTTCCTTTTTTCATGTTTGAAGTGTACGAGCGGTAATGCCGAACACAATAGATGAGAAAAACACACATAAGGTTCGAATAAGTGCAGACGTCAACAAATTTACTTTCAGCAAAGTCTGCTACCGCAACAAACGCCTTGCTCTATCTGTGGATATTGCAGCTTTGCACTCAAATAGTATTGGGTAGGGTGAAATATGCTCTAGTTAAACATATCCAAATTTCGCGCTATTTGGTCCACTAAGGAAAAAGTTATGAACGAAAAAGCGTCAAAGCATTTCACCGAAGACTTTTGAGCGCTACTGTAAACTCCTGATCTGCTTGAAGTGTCGCCTTGATCACCTAAATATAGAGCAGTCCAGGCAGTCCTTGACCAACGTCATGACTTGGGATACCGAAAGCCTATACATATTTATTGACCCCGCATGTGTATTCAAAAGTTCGTGGGTGGCCTGCGTGGCGTCCCCGTCTGACACATCAGTGTTCAGCGAGTTCGCGTCAAATGAGTCTATGACGTGGTTCTTTCTAACTCGGGCCTGTCGGAGTTGGTCAAGAAACTTCATGGTATTGCTGAGATGGGCAGAGATGAAAGCAAGCAGCTGGGCCAACACGAGGTTTAACAGCCAGGAAACTCTGTCTGTTAGACCGCCTACGCTACTTATTATGGGATGAACTTGGAAGTCCAAGTTGTTGAGTGAGGACAGGGTGTCTGGTAAAAGTTTATGGGTTTTAACCAAGACATAGAGTAGTGGGCAGACTGGAAGGTAACACCTTAGACGTGTGCTTACTGGTTTTGGCAGATCTGCAGTACGTGCAATGTCTGACCAAACCCTGTTCAGACGGCGGTATTTCCTTCTATATTCGTTCTCTGATGATGGCCGATAAACGGACACACCCTGTAGATGGGATTCGGTTATGGCAATATCCAAACTTCGTGGCATAACCACGAACTCCCCCCCCCCCCCCTTGTCGTTGACTGATATTTTAATGGTCTTGGAATTTACGAGATCGATAGTTTCGTTTGACCCCCGTTTTTGCGATGTAGTGAGATTGGAAGTGGACCGCCGGTGAATGTTTCGCCTCATGATTTCGTAAACAGATGTAGCGAAAAGACGAAACTTTACATCCACGGTGGGATTGGGGTTTTGTGGCGGAAGTATAGCGAGGGGAAGGAAAACTTGATCCTGCTGGGTGTTCACGAGGATTTTCCCGTAGTTTGGACTTGCGTCGCAGGTTGTCTTGTAAAGCCTGAAATCCACACTCTCTTCGGTACTTCACGACTTATCGATCGTACTTGAGCGAAACTGGGACCAAGGCCCAGTACCGATAACGCGTCTTCGGAAAGATTGATGCCTTCAATAACTGTAACACTAGGAGGTATAGACTCGGATTTCCCGCTGCTATCAGTTTGAGGGTGGTCTACACTGTTAGAGGTGGACACCTGGCATTGTGAAACACGACACCCTTCTAGTTCTACGAGCCTACTGAAGTCTTCGTTTGACGTTTTAGCGGATAGAATCGCAAATAGTTTTTGACTCACTCACGATCTTCTTCCAATGGCAGACTGGCAAATATCGTTCACAACACAATTCTTTGGACATACACTTGTTTAACAATGAGAATAATTGATTCCTCTTGCTTCGCAATGCAGTCCTCAGTATGCGTAGCTGCAATTCTTGTCTTTGCCGGCTGTCAACAGGGAGACCACATACCTCGTGCAATTTCTTCTTTCTGATCAAGTTCGGAATTGCTCGGTGCTGCAGACAGCGCTGTAGGAAGTAGGTGGTCTGTTTGAGTACGACGATTTTCTGTCGCAGCGAAAGCTTTTTGGATTGGGATTTGGATGAATGTCTGGCTGTAACCAACGAGCTTGCCCCGTTCCTCGGCCTGTGTGGTTTTCAACTGCCACCGGCGTCCGAGGTGGGGTTCAGGACACTCGGGCCCACCCACTGTGTGAATAGTATAAATACGCAATTCAAAAAAGGAGGTTCAACGGTCTCTTGTGAGATTTAAGGTGGGTTACCTATTGTGATTTACAATACTTCTCTAGTTATCTATAGGCCACACCTGAACTAAGCTGAGGTCTGAACGTCGTTTGGTCAGGATGAGTCTCAAATATTTTCTGGGTTCCAGGCTCTGACGAAGGCGATTGGCCGAAACGTTGGCCAAATAAAGCTTGTATCATCTTGGTCGTGGCGTCAGAGAGGATTCCGAAGTTTCCTTTAACGTCTCAAGAAAACCTCTCAATCACGATCACATCCGTATCACATGATCGAATTGTCTATCTGACTCACCTGGTCTTCGACTTTGTGAACAGCAGCTACTATACTTCTATCTTCGTTCGTCGACCTAGCTCCAATGCAGGATAGCTCTCTGAACTTGTAGTACTGAAAAATCTCAAATATCGACCATTCTACCGAACGTTGAATGGAGTAAAATCTAAAAAGGTGGAAACGGTGCTTAAACCAAAATTGAACTAACTGAAAGGGTGGAAACATTTTTGACTACTTTATAGGTGTGTACCCCGTCCGGACGCCCGTGCTATCGAAGCGGATCAGAAGGTCACAAATGAAATGGATAACAATTAGGAATATCGATAAAGTCATGAAGAGGGAATATCGCTTCGCGTGTGATTTTCGCCTTACATTTCACTTCAGTGAATTTTGATGAGCGTGCAGCCAGCATTGTTCAACATTGGTAGGAAGGGTAATATTAGAAGTTTCTCATTACAACAAGTGCATTGGGAGCTCAATCAATGAACGGAGGTCAAGAAAGTTGCTGCTTAAAAAATCGATGATCAGGTAAGCGAGGTGAGTAACGCGACTTTTTGATGTCTGCTAGGCCTGGACTTTGTTGATTAGATTACTTGAGACGGCGAACGAAGCACCAAGACTGTCACCAGCAGAATTTTTCCGTGAGTCCAGCTACGCCTGCTTCTTGTTCTTTTAGCGGAGACGATCTAATGAATTACATCAATTAAACTGACTTTTGACGAAGGCGAAAAGATATTTTGTGGTTAAGAATCTGTTGTTGGAAGGTGAACGCGCGTGGCTTATTGAAGTGTGGGTGGAGAATGGCTGTCTACAACATATAACACAAGTGTGTCTGTTGGTTTGTATATATACATATGCATAAATATTATTAGGGAGCCTGGGAAGGTTTGGGGAAATTTTGCCCCTCAAATTTGGAAGCGTGCTGCTTACAAACGCGCTGAAAAGAGACTGCAGATTTGATAGCAGAGAAAGGGGCATCGCTGATAGATCAATACTATAGCTGATCGGTATTTGACGCGGTCATTCGAAGGAAGTAATCTTCGACCGAACGACGACTGAAGATGAGACTACCGGAACCTCCTGCTGCACCATTACGAAATTGATCGTTTCGACACTCAGGCTTGCGATGAGATATGGTGACTGCTTGGCAGCGGTGACCTCCGCCTGTAACCTACCTTGAATGACACCATCGATTCCTTCAGGAAGTGATCTGTTTTGGCTAAGTTTGTCGAGACAGACGTCGACTGTCTTCTGATACCGACACTGTTCTAGCTTCTCGTCAAAGCAATCCTCCTCAAAATCTAAGGGAATGGAGAAGACTATCTCCACCCTCCAATCAATTGTCCATTCATCTATCGTTCTACACAGAAATCTCTTCTAAAGCTGGACTGTTTGCAAATATCGCACACTTCTTGAAAGAGCAGAGCGTCGAGTCCGTGCGTATCAGAAGCTCCTCGACTGTAAGCGAACAACGAAATAAACCGACTTCATTATTGTTCAGGAGAATGTCGGAAGGGCCAACTTACGCACGCAAGCGGCGTGCCTGGTAAGAGATCTGACTGAGAGGAGAACTAGTATGAAATATTGATTCACAGGCCCCAGAGAGCATATAAGGGGGCAACCTCTCAGAAAAGTACTTGTGTTGTGATTTCGACTCGGACACCCTTCCACGGACCTGCCCCGGCCGCCGCCCTCCCCGACGGAACCCCTCGGACTCGACGCCAGCGCTCGCCTATTCTTTTTTTGTTTTCTTTGGATCGTTGTTTCGTATTCGTGACGTGTTTGTTGTTATTCGCCGGATAAATTGTTTTGTTAACTGCTCTTGTTCGTGGGTTGGTCACAACCGTAACTATTGTAGTTTTGCCAAACATTACATGGGAGCCGAACCGCTCCAATAGAGTTCAGTGAGTGACCGCGCAACAAGGCAGATCGGTATAGCGGTAGAAAAGGAAGCTACCAGCAGAGGAAATTGGTGCCATACGCAAGGGCAAGTAAGGGCTCAAGGAAATAAGGGTCGGACAGTATTGATCAGACCGACGAAGGGCGAATTCAAGAAGGGCGCCAGTATTGACTCAAGATCACTAAGGGCGTCTGTAGTGCGAGTATAAGACTATTGATCTCGTACAAGAAGGGGCGCATAGGGATCGGCTTCGTGGATTGCGGATTGTTAGTTGTTTTTCGCGATTGATTGCTGTTCTTCGAGATTAATTGCTGTTTTCGCGATTAGCCTCGTGTCGTATTCCTCGTCGTTCGTCATAAGTGAGGACGTAAGAACGTAGGTAATACTTTCGATTGAAGGAAATGTTGGCAAAAATGAGGCATTGCAAAAGTTCGCGAAGAGATCGAAGAGCAGTCGCTAAGAGACCGCCCTTCGTGGGGTCACAACCGTAACTATTGGAGTTTTGCCAAACATTACAAGAAACATCAGGTGTAATGTCGCAATGCCTTCTTAGTGGCTAAAGCTCGATACAAAGCGAGGAGACACGCCAAGAAGGACATGAGCGCATCCATTCTCTGCTCAACCAGGTGTTTCACTAGAAGATCCTACAAGCGTGTACCCTCTCTTACTGACTGAAAGGGATGGTGATTCGAGCCCCCATTTCACATCGATAGTTGAATTTTTGGTTGTGATGGATGATGCTCGACCATTCCGCGCGAAGATAGCGGTGGATGAGCTGGAAACACTTGGTATAACCTGACTACCCCGCTCTCCACGTATTCACCTGACCTCAACCCATATGACTGCGATATTTTCAGAGACCCATAGGCGTGTTATACAGAAAGTCTGCCGAAAAGTCAAGTAGGCGGTAAATGGATGGAGCGCATCACTTCTTTTTTGAAGGGACATTGTGGCTATAAAGGACCATGATCTTGATCGCTGATCTAAGTTCATGCTGTAGATAATTTGTATTAAACAACCCGATTGATTTTTCTCAAAACTTTCCGAATACCCCAACACATATATAGTAGCAGTCAGAAGCATTCCCCGAAACGTTTTTTTTCCGAAAACTGTTCTCTTACCGCTTGTTCGAATTGTTTCGAATTTCGATATGATTTGTATTACGGACAGACTGCGCTGCCTATGCTCCACGCACCGCAAAGCACGTTATTTCAACCAATATTTTTTGCATCTGTTCATTCCGCCCCTGAGTCATTATTGGAGTGTGCGCTCATTTTGCGATCTTCAAACACTTTTTCCACGAAAACGACACAGCCCAATGGTTGAAAAGGCTGATACTTTGGACGGCACGTGCAAGACTACAGTGGATATGAAGGAAGCGGCCGTGAGCGTTGCAATCACTGCGAGAATCCGGGAAATTCTGGCACGCACAGTACCATCAATTCTCACTCGTACTTCGAGAGCAACACGGCATTTAAGGCTCTGAGAGCGTCCAGACAGCGTTTAGCGTCTACTCTCCAGGATAAGCACATCGTTCGACTCTCTAAAAAAAAATCTCGCGCTCATCAGCGTCGACATCGCGGCTGAGAACACCACTGATGGACTGAGTACCAACAGTTTGACTGTATCAAGAAGGCTTAATGCAGCAGTGCTGATTGGAAGGCCCCCAGCTAAAGCTAAAAGTCCGCTCATCCGCTCAAAAGATCGAAAGGCAAGAACAGGGTTCGCTCGCCGCCACTTGCGGTGGACATCAAGCAAGTGGAGCAAGGTGTTACTTAGATAGAAGCAAGTTTCAACCTCTTTGGATCTGATGGTATCAAGCATGTGAGATGTCCTATGGTGAGAGATTCAATCCCAGATACACCGAACACTCTGTCAAGCGCGGTAGAGGATCGATGATGGTGTACGGCGCAATCTCGTTTTACAGATTGACTCTATTCTTAGAATTGAAGGCGAGATGACTGGTCAAATGTACGGGAACATGATATTGAAAGATTTTTGCGGATACGGGGCGGATGGTAGCATATCAGCCGGATAGGCTTTGCAACAAGACGGTGACCCGAAACACCTTCTCGTGCGGCAAAGACCGCTTCCAGATGTATTTCGCTTGTGACAATACTACACATAGCATATAATGTTTTCAAGCAAATCGGTCAAGCAGGTAAAAAATCCACAAAAATCGTTTCTGTCAACAATTCTCACCGCTACTATGTGTGTCTGTATTTGACCCGAAATTCACAACTCTTGTTCCCGTGGGCGTGAAGAATTCAAATTTGATAAGAATACAGGCGGCACGATTGAAACGCTTATGATAGTTTCCGCACAAGGGGGCGGACTGTGAGTGAAAATGTTAATGTAGACCTAGAGCGCTCAAATTAGGTAGGGGTTCAGGAGGCAGTATGGGAACACTTATGACAAGTAACAGGACTACACTCCGCCCACAGGGGGCGGGCTGTGAGCGGAAATTATTATTTGAAGCTAAGCAGTCAAATATGGAAGGGATACGGTGGCAGAGTGGGGCTCCAGGCTGAAGATAGTTCGGGGACTGTCCGCCCGTCACGGACGACTCTAGTGCGCTTCAGGTAATACCGAATTTTGTGACAGGAAGACAGACGCAGTCGCATAAATAGTGGGGATACCTTCCGGATAGAGACTCGTTTTACCTCGCCGCTATCGCACTCCAGAGTTGTCTTCTCCTTCCTCCCATCTCTTCATAGGTATAAAGAGAAACCGATGTATAAACTTGCTAGAGAAAGCGAAGTAGAACGTGTCGAAGTTACTACTATGGTAGAAAGCAGATGAGTAATTCAGGCGATGAATAGTAGAAGTCTAGACAACCTACACAATGTAGAATAGAAAGACAAATACTATAGTTAGGCGCAAGGTGTAGTACAGGTGAGCTCTATTGTGCAGACCGTCCCACCAAATAAATGTAAGTCGCATATGTTTTTATCAATAACGTCATTGGCAGCAAAGACACAACTGTCATGAGCCTAGCTAGGACACAGGACATTTTAACAGCTCTGTCAATGCTCTTCAGCCAGTCCTCAGGACCTTGTGCGTTGGCCGTTGAGGAGTTTCATGTCGGCTGACAACATAACCGCTGAAAAATTTTACGGCTTACTTGGGAAGGATACTCGGTTCCAGTGGATGTTCAAGATGGAATATATACAGCTTCTAATGACTATCTACGACCCTCCCTGTCATTTGAGGAGCACTAGAAATGTACTTCAAAGAAAGGTTTTTCTTCTCTCAACCGACCGAGTTACGGTGCAGTTCCATTCAAGAAAAAAGATACTACTCATTTGTTCAAAACACGCTTAAGGGCTTAAGTTATGCATTGCATTAAATGCTTTTCATCATATTAGCAGCAAAATGTTCTGCCTGCGCGAAGGTGACATTATTGGATTCACTTGAGGTCTCTGACTCTTGAAACAAACAAGACGTGACCATCAAGTACAAAGAAGACAATCACAAATGTCTTCTAGGATCGCGTGATGAATACAACGACAACGGACTCATCATAAGCGTAGAGGAGAATTTCGTACTGTTCTGGTGATATAGCCGTGCAACGTGAGAGGTAGCCTCCGACTTTGTGAGCCCGCTCATGAGCTCTAATTTCATAGTGCAGAGACAGAAGAGTCCATGGCCCTCCGTCGCCCTGGTACCAAGAAAGAGTCGCACTTCCTCGTGTATAAAAGAGAAGTTTTAATTTATGACATAAGAATATCACCTACGAATGTTTAAAAAAGTGAGAGAGACTGTGAACTCCTAAATCAATTTATTTTCGACAAATTAATATCACGGTCATCCGCGTCACATAAAATGTTAATGTCACTGAATGAATCTCAATAGCGCTTCCGTCCGACGCGCACTCGCGAAGATCGGCGAGTGTGGAAAGTGTGCGAGAGTTTCCGGTGCAAGTACGGCACTTAGGCTGGTCCGAAAATAGCGCAACGTATGAAAGACTCAACGTTAAATGTTGGCACGTTAACGGGATGCTTGAACGAGTTAATAGAAACTTCAGAGCGTTGACGAATTGCTTTTGTGCGGTGCAGGAAGCAGGTGGTCTTGGTGCAGATCCAGGGACATTCGTCACGGTTTCGAAGCCTTTTTGTGGTAACTCCAAAACCACCAACGGCGTTGGAATAGATGTCTCTGAACGGTTCCGTGATTCAACAGTGAGCGTGGAACGCTTCGATGACCCTTTAATTAAGATCTTTGTAGTCATTGAACGCCCTAAATAACAATTCTTCTTAGCGTACACTCAGCAGACTGGGTGCTCCGAGCAAATCGAGGACACGTTCTGGAAAATGCTCAATAGAAAGACAGCGGAAGTATCGTCTCGAGGATCCGTAGTTGCCGCTGGTGACCTCAACGGTTACGTGGGCGCTACGAAAAACGGTAATAGCTCTCATGGTATTTTTTGATATGGGTCACGAAACACTGATTGCGTAGCTGAAAGGTGTGGGCCAGTGAGAACTAATTGGTGGCGATTGAAAGAAAAAGAAGCGGCCGTAGTGTACCGCATTCTATTACTAGCAGAAATGACTGTCGGCAAAGCTTGGAACGGAGCGATAACCAGGAAGGAGAAGAATTGCGCGGCCGGGGCTCGGCATGACCGAGCCTGACAAACAAATACAGCTGTGGATGGACATGTCAGAGATGAAGTAATGAGAAGGAAAAGCAGCACCACACAATTTTCCTCGAAAAGACAGTTGATAACTGGCAGCGCTATCAGACAGCGAAGAATGAGGAGAAGAAGGTCGTTGTTTCTGCGAAGGCAGCTCGTTATGCTGATCTTAACGAGAAGCTCGAGTCTCGCGATGGTAATCGGTACATCAATCGACCTGCAAAGACCCTCTATTGTCAGACCGAGGATGTAGAGAAGTCTTTGACATAAATGACGAGAACGGTCACCACTCAACGTACCCCAAGCAAATATTGAAAAGATGGCGAGAGTACCCTGAAAGTTTTTCAACAATCGGATTCGCTTATCCCGCCTTTCATGCTCCTCCAGTACGCGGTCCCGTTCAGATGTAACTGTGCAGGAGACCATTACGGTTATGGAGAAGATGAAATGAGGCGAAGCAACTGGTCCTGACGACTTAGTGGTGCGGAAACCAAAGGGCAGGAATCTTTCGGAGTGATTGACGGAATTCTTCAACCGGGTCGTTGCAGAGGAGAAGGTGCTTCAGAGCTGGCAGCGACGATTCCTATCTGGAAGAAAAAGAGTAGTCCTAGGATTGCACTTGCCACCGTCCAAGTCGCTTGCCATCGCACAGCATGCAAATCTTTGGCCGAATTAGACAGTCATAACGTCGAGTTGACCACCAACCAATGTGGTTTTACGGATGGTTGTGCCACCATCGTTGCCATACACGCCGCTCGCCCTCTACTAGGAACAAAGGCCGCTACACTTGCCCTTCTTGACTTGGAGAAGGCTTTCGATCGCGTTCCTTGTGGTATTATGTGGTATGCTTTACGACAACATGGCTTCCCCGAAAAGTTTATCAAGTGGGTACGTATCCTTTTCTCTAGTGCAAAGAGCCGAGTGGCAGCGGGCACGTCGAATGATCCTTTCATCTTGGTTGGAGTACACAAAACTGCGTTATCTACACTATTATTTGTTATTAGGTTCAAATCCTCAATGCATGCATTGTTTTGCATCTTTATAAGAAAAAATTCGAACGCTTGCCGAACCCTTTTACGCATCATATAGACTACTTACAGCCCACGATATTCAAGGAGCACCAGAATGTTAGAAAAAAAGTAATTTTTTCGTCACTTCCACAGACAGTAGAACCCTCTTGCCGCGAATCCTCGATATCGCGGAAAGCTAGCTCGCGATTCCTCAGATGTTTCAGAGCTGAGCTGTAATGAAAACAAGCAAGATTTCCCATAGCCCCGCAACGCGAATGTTGCTCTTCACAGAATGTTTTCTCGGCGTAGATCCCGCATAAAAAGCGAGCGATCGTATTGAAAACGTACTTTTTTCTGTTCCTCCTTGCTTTTAAACGTTTTTTTGTATTTATCCGTACCAAGCCGGAGTGATTCCTTTTTCTTGCTTTTCTTCGTAGAACATTAGTTTGATCTCGCTTTGATTCATAAAGGTTTAATTACCCAAGTTTGAGGACACTCGACAAGAGCCCGCGTGGCATTATTGGTAGAGAGCCAAACTATTTCACTCGAGATGCGGTCTCGAATTATGCTGGATTGGGTTAGATCAGGGGTAGATCAAAAGATTCACCTTCATACCTACTGGGCGTCGGCTCATGAAGCTAATCTGAGGACCATGAAGCAAGTTTGGGCGTTGCAAACTGGTAAGACGGTGGAAATACTCAACATTCCACGTGGTGCAACTTCTCAATTTGAGCCTCTCGATGATTTTTATTACCATTCAAAGCCAAGTATAAAAGTGCTCTCTCCGTAATTGCTCATATGATCTGGCCTTCTACGTTAGCAACGACAACTTCATAACTCGCCTCCTCTCATTGATATACTTCTTATTTAGCGCACCAAGATTCAGACAGTTTTCCGAGAGGGTTTGAAACTCCTATTTAATTTTGTTCCTTATCTCATTTAGACTGGGGCTGTGAGAGTGATGGGTGTGGTGAACGTTTTTCTTTATTAGTTGCTCACATTGGCTGCTTTCATAGTCCGCTGGCGTGTCCATCGAGGTAGTGCTAGGGGAAAGAGGGAGGCAGACGGTTGGTCGACGCGGTCGCGTCGCGCTCAAGCTCTTCGAAGGGCTGAAAACAAAGAAAAACGGGACCAAAAACCAAACAACCAGGGGCTCGCGCAAATGGTTTCTGGTCTCGTTTTTCTTTGTTTTCGGCCTTCGAAGGGCTTGGGCCGGCGCGACCGCGTCGACCGACCGTCTGCCTCCCTCCTCCCCAATAGCGCTACCTCGGCTGGCACGCCGGCACGCCGGCGGACTATGAAAGCAGCCATTGTGAGAAGCTTTTCTGTTCAAACACTTTGTGTCAGATTGTCATATATGTTCATAGAATGCTCACCTATTGTTCCGGTAGTATATTTTACATAAAAATGACAGCTGAGCTGTACCAGCTTACTTCTACCCATAGAGAGAGCATTACTTCATCCAAAGGTGCTATAGCCAGACAAGCCATCCGACCGCCCTCTTTTAAAGTGCATCGAGCTGCTGAACTTCGTGACCACATCTCAGGTACCCGGAACAAAAGGGTTCTATGTACACCCATGTTCGGTCTGTGGAGGCGGCGAAAAGTATTTACTTGCATTAGCATTTCTACTGTTCTATAAATATACAGGGTTGTAGGTAGTCTATATGATGCGTATGAAGTATTTTTCAAGCGCTTAAGGCACTTGAAAAAAAGCGAAACAAGGCTCCGTGTCACGCCTACCAGTCTACCGTACTCTCACCTTTGCCATCGCTGCACGTTTAGCACTGCTTGATTCTCGTATAACAGCAACAAAGTGACACTCACGACACCGCACGGCACGCCGGCCGGCCGGTCGGTGGACTATGAAAGCAGACAGTGTGATGTAGACCAAGATGCTGCGCTGGCTGGACAGCCAGAGTAACACTACTAGACCGCATAAGTAACGGGTCATGAGGGAACCATTCGGTGTAGCCCCCGATGACGTCATTGCTTAGGCGGTCTAGTAGTGTTACTCCCATTGTCGGTGAATGCGCGAAGCCCGTCTCCGATGGTAAGGTCGTGTTCTTCGTGGGAATGATGACAGTGTCCATAAGATCGGTCTCAACCTTGACGCGTCCGGAAATTGGCCTGGAGGACGCACAAAACAGCGATAGCTCAATACTTTGCACGAAGACATGGAAACGGTTAACATCCACTCCGATCAAGCGTTTAATTGGGAGTAGTGGCGTCAACATATCAGAAAAGTGGACTCCGCCTACAAGCGGGACAGATTTTTGGTAATTTTCGAACTAACAGCGTGTACAAAAATTGTTCACCTATTGCACCGAAAGAGTTATCTGGAAGTGTCATTACATTTGCATCAGCGCATTTCCGGCTCCGAATGTGATGACTGCGCACTTCGGTCCGTAGAGCTTTGGTGCTGGAGTCGTTCTGTGGTTTGAAATGAGGATTTGAAATCAGCTTTCGAAACCACCTATGTTCTATCTCTTTTTGAATGGCTACTGTGAACAACTATCCTTCACTTCGGTATGTTTCGTGCGCTGAGCTTGCATGCTGATCATTTTGAGATTCAGCTTGCTTCTGCAACATGTAGTTTGAGCGAAAAGCGAAATTCATTATTTGCACCTTCAGCGATCTTCATGGAAATGTGTGTCTAAAATTTATTGACCAAATTCTACACTTTTTTTGCAGAATGTAAAACCTGTATTATAAAGGCACAATCTCTGCGATAATATGACAGCTATCTTCCTATATACATATCACAAATGCCATGTCACAAATGCTCGAAGGCTTACACTGCCTAGTAAGGCCGTGAGTTACTGCTGTGCAAGTGCAATCGAGATGAAAAATATTTCTTACACAAAAAGATACTTATAGTAATCAAGGTTCAATTTCTACAACGAGGTCGCCAGCTGCACATTTGTCTCCCTTCGCGAGGTGAACCGCCTTTACTGTACCAGCAATGGGAGCATCGACCACCATTTCCATCTTCATGGCTGATAAAACGAAGAGTGGCTGTTTCTGGACAACCTGTATAAAGAGGTTGTCAATATTACTACTTAATAATAACGATACATGATAATGTATATGTGTTATCAGAAAAAAACACGTCGTATCTAACTGCAAACGACGTTGAAATATCTTTCTCCACTGTAGCATTGCTTTTTCTTTTGTTTACTCATTGCTTATATGTAGTTGTTGCGATAATCTGGGACTGACAACCCCACTCTGCCTTCAAGAAAAATTCAGTAACAGAACAAATCCCCAGATTTCTCTGCAACTCAAAATACTAAAGACTAAGTCGAGACATTTCGTCACATTGTTTTCCTTGTGAAGAAAGTGCTATAGACGCGTGTTAAGCTAGTGAAACGCTTTGTGGAGCTCACAGTAAGAATGATCTAGAGGGCTGTATAAGCAATGAACAATCATCGCTGAACCGGTGAATACTATCCGAAAAAAGCAGGTTACGTAGTTAAACAGTAATGATAGCAAAACGAGTTATTTGCAAAGGGAAACGTGACTGAAAGGACTGCCTAGAAAAACGAGGAGGGCGAACAGCCTTGGTCTTATGGTGGTGGTCCGTCTCGAACGATAGTGAGAGCAGACACTCGTCAGAAAAAAAAGGTGTCATTTCATCATGACGGGATTTATAGGTGTTAATCTCGAACTTTTCTCATAACTCATACAATCAAGCCAGATGTTTACTTTGATAAGAGGGCAGCTTGAATGAACACATCACTCAAAAACGTCGGTAGCACTTTTCGTTGAAGAGTAGTGTTTTGTACATACAAAACGCAATTTATAAGCCAGTTCCGCCCCCTCTCCCAAATGTTAGTACCCTTACTTTCCGTCCATGGATTTCCTATTGTTTCATTGCGAAAATCTTTTTGCTGCTACGACACTTAAGCTGAACATTTGAGCTGAATCACATCGAAAAATGGACTCTTTCCAGTTTCCGTTCATTAAACGCGGATCTTCGTGTGAGAGCAGGGCTATGAACTATGTTATGACTTTTTCGACAACCCATCTATTTCACCTATCACATTTGCACAGAATTCGAGCTGCTGTAGATAGGAGCCATTGATAAAACAGCGAATCAAGAGTGTATAGTATTTTCCACCTAATCTTGTCATTGCCCCTCTTACTGTTGATACTGATAAGTCTATTCACCACTTTTGACGTGATTGTGTTGTACCGGAACACTACCCAGAGAGATAGAACTGAAAGTATCGTACAGGAACAACTTCAGACGTTCCCACTCTAAGCCGGGTTCGAGTCCTGCCTTCAAAGCCCGGCAGTAATGCGGCACACCCACTTGTCCTCCTCAACTTCCATTCCCTGCCTTGTCCGAGGTTTTTTTCCGATGTGTCGCTTCGAATCAGGATTGGTGGGTATACTCGAATGAGGCATTGTAGAATGAAATAAACATGTGTGGTCCTTAAAGTTCTATTTCTATGAAATTTTATTTCACCATCACTGTACAAACTGGGCCTCCTTCTTGATTTTGCTCCTGTCACAGAGCATATGCCTGCTTACAATTCGTGTCTGAAGTGATGCGGTTCGCTAATGGTTGAGCACTTACGAGCACTTGCATCTTTAAATGTAGTGCAAACGTCAGGAACCCAAAATCAAATATTATAAAATGGTCATCGAGGAAATCAAACACTCACTTTGTCGCCTTCCTTAACCTTCAGCTCGAGAATCTCACCAGGCATAGGAGCAGAGACAGAACCTTTTACACCAGCGAGAGCCTTCGGTCGCGATGCTGTTTCCTGTAAAATGATTGACGATCATCGAATTCACCAAACGCATGAAATTGGCCTTGCATAGTGTTGCCGTAGGATTCGTCAGCTTTTTGTAAGAAGTTCACGACCTTGAGAATTCAACTTGTACCCTGATTGAATTTGCAATTTGCTTCTTATCCTTACTATTTTCAGGTGTGGAACGGGAATAATGGAGTTGTCTCGCGTGAAGAGCGGTGCTCTGATGAGTGCTCACCTTTGAAGCCTCCTTATCCTTAACGAACAAGCTCCTCATCTGACCATTGAGATGGAAGAACACTTCACGTTCGCCTTTATTCTTTAGCTTTCTTTCAGCCAGGAGCTGGATAGTAAGTGTCTTTCCCTTCTCAATTTCAACCTGAAATCAACTAATCAATGCAATACAATTGAACCAGTACAAAATCAAGCAAGATGAAAGATGGTAAGAGAAGAAGGCATGTTACTATAAGGGTGTGCGGAAAGTACCTGCCAAAATACGGCAGATATAATAACATGATTTCTTAATCCTATTTAAGCATCAATCATATTTCTGCCAACATCAACTATCTTACACAAACATTCCTCAGAGCCACGTCTCAGTTTTTTTTTTTGAGGAGAATTACGGTGATTTCGAGAATGGAGGGCTGAAGCTCCTGCTTGAAGTGATTATGATTATCCCAGCGCTTCTCTTCCATGTGATGCTGAAGTGATCGGAAGAGGTGGTAGTCGCTCGAATCCGTTCAGGTTGTGCGATGGGCGTGCAGGAATCCCCATTAAAGCTCCAGAGCTTTTTTTGTAAAGTCTTTGTGCGATATGAAGGAGCGCATGCGTGCAGCAAGCAATCCCTGTCCAGCCTAGGTTAACCCTTGCGCATCTTGTCGGCTAGTCTTTGCGGTGCTACATCCTACTAATATAATCGGCTAAGTGTGTCTGTTGGTGTGTTTGTGTGTGTGTGTCAGTGTGTGAGTATGTGTGTGTGTTTGTCCGACCGGAAATTCATAACTGCTGTCCCACTGAACCTAGAACATTCAAATTCGCAAGGAATACAGATGACAGGATGGGAACACTGATGGTAGGTGGTAGGAGGTGACAGCAATTGAAAGGAAGTGATAAGGAGCCTTAAAAGGCAAAAGCCACAAGACCCATATTTCGCTTTGTATTTATGATGAAGTCTTGACACCTGGATAGGTGATGTAGGATGTGAAGGGATCGTAAATGATTAGTGACAGGGAATGATAGCAAGTGATAGGGACTGATAAGAAACCATAGAAAGCGAGAGTCACTAGATCTGTAACGCACTTCTGTTAATAATGGAATCTTGGAATTTTAATAGGTTATGTAAGATGTAACAGGATCGCAAGTACTCGGTGACGGGATCGAGAATGGTTGGCGCCAGGCCAGTGGCTGATACACTGACAAGGGCTGTTGAAAATCCTGCAAAGCGTAGAGCCACTATAATGATGGCATCAATAGTGGAGCCTTGACAGTTTGGCATGTGTTGTGGAGTATGGCGGGATCGTAGACGATCGACGATAGGAACTGATAACAAGTGATAACGACTGATAAGAGCCCTTATCAACTGAATTTAACTCCTGTGGTATTTACGATGTATTTATGATTACTACTATAATATAGATTACGACCGCTACCCAGCGAGGTTTGTAACTCGGTGGAAGATCAAGGCTACTTTGTGTTTTGATATCATTCACGTCAAAGCTCATCCGACCGCTAATAGTTTGGGATTCTCAACTAATGATGTAGCCGTGGAGGAAAGAAGGTTCAGTGATAAAGACATCTGATAATGGTGGGCATGTGGTGCACGCAATAGCGTGCGTAGCCCAACTGGTTAGCCAATAAAAGATGCATTTTTCGAAGAGCTGCAGATATCTACGCTCGATTACGATTGCTGTCGGTCAGTTCATGTGGTAGCCGTTGATCGAGCTTTCCACCATACAACAGATTGTAAACCATTGGCCTTTGCGATTTTATAATAGCTTGGGGTGTCAGCAAAACACAGCTTTCCTACGCATGAGCGCTGCTCAATTAACTCCTTCAGACTGTATAGCGATTTCGCAGAAGGTCGAAACGAGCGAAGTTCATATTCGGTTTCCTCCTCCCTGGAATCCATTGGAAGGAGGAGCGTACAGCATCGTCGTCTACGGCGACGATCCCCTATCCCACGTCCCTCAATGGTGCGGGGTCAAGCGGACCCGAGATAAGTGGGTCCGCACTCCTTTTCCTCGAATCGTCAAAGCAAGACGTAACTTGTCTGCCTGACAAAGTACTGTTTACCATTATTGGGTGTTGTTATAGCGGTAACATCCGCACTTACTATTCTATTGTGAGACATTACTCCTTTATCACCGGAGGCTTAAATAGCCACTGAACCTCCCGCACACACAGGTTGTTTAGAAGGAGGGGGTTTCAGCCGGATGGACATGTTATGTGTATAAGCGTGAGAAGCGTCGTTACATATAAGCCTCATGGAAGCTTCTTGACAAGCCCAGTAGATGATCGGACTAGTGCATAATTTTCGGCAGATACTTTCCGCAACCCTGGCCTCATACTTTGCCGTTACCATAAATGCAAAAATATGCGTTCCATTTCCAAAGGAACTGGTATAAAAGTGAAATGCTCTAGAAATCTTGCGTAAGTTCATAGTACTGTTGCGGACTAATCGCCTGTTTCGCGGTGTGTGGGGACCAAAACTCAATACTTACGTCAACTTCCTCTGCGATATCCAGTCCCGTGAAGAATATTCTAGTAGGAAGCTTGTCGACTGGTCCATATGCAGTGCGGAACTGTTCGAATTCATTGAAGACGGCAGGGAACATAGCGTGGGACATAACATCATGTTCTCTGACGAAAATAATTTAGGAAAGCCGCTTATACTATATTACAATACATCAATGTACCTCAGAGTTCGTCCGTACTTTGCTTCTAATTCTTCTTTCGCTTTAGCGAAATCCATGGGGAACATCATCTCACCAGCTCTTCCTCTCAACTATACTTTATGAAATTGATAGCCATCATAAATAGGAAAAATCCGAAAAAATGAGACTATGTAACATCGTTTTCCAGCGCACCTTTGGTTTTCCACGGAGGACCTTCGTTCGAAGAGGTTCTGGGAAGCCGTATGGGGGCTGTCCTATATTACCCTGAAAGTTCGGTAGCAAAAGTAAATTGCTTTGAGCAGCCTCGATTTAATACAAATTTTAGTTTCATTAGATATTGCCGTTGGCTGCTCGATATCTACCAACCATTGTTAACGCCGCCCGCCGTCATAGCCTAGCTGTCGGTGGTCCAGACAGTGCTCGTCAGGCGGCGGCAATGTGCTAACGCAAACTTTGAATGTAGCCATTCTTACGTCTCAAAAAAAGCAAACAAAGTTCGTGTTAGAGGCAAAAAACAAAGGCTAAAATTACCTGCATGTAATCAATAATACTCTTGGGGAAGGACAAGTCATCGGCACGATCAACCAAAGTCTCACGGGTGAGGTTGTTCTGTACCATGAACTGCGCCAGATCACCGACTATTTTCGATGACGGAGTCACCTGTGGCATATTGATTAGAAAGATCGTAACTATAGCAGAAGAGAGAACAAGAACCTCTATCACCCTACCTTGACTATGTCACCAAGAGCGAGGTTGGCTTCTCGATACATTCGCTTCACTTCGTCAAACTGATTGCCAAGACCAAGTGAGAATGCCTGAATTTTACAGTAGGATAGATTAGACTGTAGAATTTGTCAACAATAAAGAGAAGCACAGTAGCAAAATTTGGAAAAATGTACTTATACCTCACTTTTTGTCGTTAACAAAGGACAAGGAAACGAAACAAATGTAATAAGCCGTTTCTACAGTAGAATAATAGTCAGATCACCCGTCTAGGCTCGGATGGTACAGCAGAAACAGCATGCCTCTTCGCTCCAATTCCTACTGGCGATAATTTTGAATGCCCGACTAACGCTAACCCTCCCTGTCGTGACACGAAAAGAGAGACATCGAACAATAATCATCCTTCTAAGATATACTTCCTCTATTTATTTTTCGACCAACTGATCAATCCACTCTCTACAGCTCAGTGACAAAACTTGGAGTGACCTTTACCAGTGTTGTTGACGAATAAGAACAATATCAACGATCAGGGACCGTAACTATCTGCACTTATTACCTCCACGAGTATGAACCACCGTTCCAATTCCTATTGTTCGTAGTCGAATACGTTCTGTAGCAGTTGATAAAGAAAGGAAGGATGAAAGTGTCTTTCCACATGTTCTGCTTGAATTTTCAACAATGACGCGTGGCGGCCGTGGTACAAACATATATTACCGCCTGTTGCCACCTGGCCAAACACCAATCTACCTGTATTCGTCCGTGTTGCGAAACAAAGTAAAGAGTGGACCCTCCTCATTCAAGGACATGAAGCAAATCACGAATGATTTTCAAAAAATGCAAACTACCCTTTTGCTAGGACCTTTCGTGAGGAAGCATGACAAGCGGATTGCCTGTCAGCCCGATGCTCGTTCAAAGCTCAAGTAGATCCAGTGTTTGACAGTCGAGGTTTTCATTCCACACTCACCTCAGAATAGCATGACGAGTCTGACTCAATTGATAGTTGATTCCGCGGTGTTTCCGTTAGTGTGCCTAATCTTCATTTTTTTCACGGAGCGCGGAATTCTAGAAGTCTAGAGACTCTAGAACTCTAGAAGTGTTAATCATAAAAATTCTTCGCGCTAAATGTTTCGCTCCTTCTCCTTCTACCTACTGCCTATAGATTAGAATTGGTGCAGAATGGATGAGTTTGCTGTTTGCGACGCTGATGGTGCTAATGGTAGAAAGGCTTATACGTACAGTAGAAAGTTGGGGTAACGACGAGGGCTACGCCTCGTAGGTTGGATTTGTCGGAATCGGCTGTTCCTTCTTACGATGCCTGCTCCGCTAGGCCCCTTACAGACCCATCTCTTCGAACCACTTTCTCCAAGTTGACGGTTATTTTCCATAGAATCATGAGATTTTGGACGTAAACTGTTGAGACCTCACGATGCGCCCTTAAATGATTAGGGATACCCTAGTTGCTGAGGTATTGGGTGGCCCGTGTGAGAGGCCTTCATCAAGACAAAGAACGCGAGGTGTTAGCGCATCCGACCCTCGCGAGGCACATCAATTTGACTCATGACTAGCTGGGTGGCTGTGATCGTTTGTACTAAACCCCTTGCGGAACGCTGTTTACTGATTTCACTGGCTGCTTTCATAGTCCGCCGGCCGGCCTGCGAGCGAGCGAGCGAGCGAGTGCGCGCACCGCCGGGGGGGGGGGGGGGGGGCGCTTGCCACGTTTTACAACTGAATCTCGGACGATACCGCAGGCCGAATAGTCCCCCGGCTCCACTACCGTTCATCCAATGTTCGAGCAATCGAGGATGACGCGTGAAAAAGCTTATATGTAGAATACAGATAGTAGGAAAACCGGGCGACTGTTGCCACTATAGTTCATGCCTCCACTTCCAAATAGCAGCACAGTACTGCTTATCAGGTTTCTCCTGAGGGGGTCTAACGATTCACCTGCGCTTCCATAAACAGAGCTTACAAGTACCATCAAGTGAAATTTCACACAATGAAAATAAGCTTATTACTTCGCTCAAAGCCTTTCGGGAAAGCCCTCCTTTTATCAAACTGTACCCATGACGACTGTTGAAAGAGTCCGCTCTCTTTCTCTGAGGTATGCAATAAACGGGAAAAATAGAACAAATCAAGTGTACCTGGAATTGCAGATTAGTGTATTGTCCTCCCGGTATCTCGTGTTTATATACGTCAGCATTTCCACTCTTCATGGTAACAGTACATTCGAATGGACCGTACAGTAGACGCGCCGATTCCCAGTAGGCAGAATACTTCGAGATTTCGTCCAAGCTAAGTCCTGTAAGAGTTTTTTCACCAACACAATAGGTTCCATAGAAATTAATAGCGAACATCACGAAGACCTGTGTCATACGGCGTTCCTTGGAGACTAGCTACAATAGCACCCATGCTTGGCTGACTTGTCATGCCACTCATACTGTCAACAGCTGCATCGACAACATCCGCACCAGCCTTCAATTTCATTCACTTAGATCTACATCCAACGCCAAATTCGACTTTCTTTCGAAAAATACATCATGCAGCGGTTTAACAGCGACCATTCTGATGTGGAGATTTTCTGAGATCAGCAGTTGACATACCTTGGCACACTCGAGCATTGCAGCAACTCCAGCTCCAGATGTGTCGTGTGTGTGCACGTGGATTGGCATATCAGGGAATTTGTCTCTCAATGCACCAATTAAAAGCTTAGCGGCTTCCGGTTTCAGAAGACCAGCCATATCCTTAAAAAGTCATGGTTTTATTTCTTGAGTGGGTGGAAAACGGAAGAGAGGTCACTCAACCCGCCACCGATCTGCCTACCTTGATGCACAGTACATGAGCTTGTGCTTTGACAAGTTGTTCAGCCAAGTCCATGTAATATTGAAGATTGTACTGTGTCCTTGTTTTATCCGAAACGTCACCGGTGTAAGAAATTGCTGCTTCGACCTGAAGATTGAGAATATGGGGCAGCGATAAACGAGCCGGCAGATGCTCTACGATTATGCCTTATTGGTTGTTCACCCACCACTCCACCAGCTTTGCCGACTGCATCCATACCAACCACCAAATTTGGCACATAGTTAAGACTGTCGAAGACACGAAACACGTCCATTCCTGACTTCACCGCTAATTCGCAGAACCTGAAATATCAAAAAATACGTTTAAAAAACATTGAACAGAGACTCCGTTCCCTCGTCGAAATGATGTTCCTGCAAAGTTTTCGATTACCAAAAATATGAACGCTCACTTGTGAAGGACGTTGTCTGGGTAATTGCTATAACCGACGGCATTCGCTCCTCTGAAAAGGCATTGGAATGGAATATTTGGAATAAGCTGACGAAGCGTCTCAAGTCGTTCCCATGGACATTCGTGAAGGAAACGCATAGTAACGTCAAAAGTCGCACCTATCGAAACAGTTATGAAGTACAAAAGAAGAGGAAACATATTGTCAAATCATGGTTGATCATACATATCATACATCATATTATTATTATCATTTAGTACCTCCCCAATTCTCCAGTGAGTACAAATGTGGGAAAGAGTGACAGACGAACGGTGCTATTTTTGCCAAATCGTATGTTCGAACACGAGTTGCGAGTAGAGATTGATGGGCATCTCTGCAAGAATACTGCTGACTTTGGATTACTCTTCTTAACGTCCTTGGGAAATGAACACATGAGTCAGTCATTTAGAATTTGTTGGGTCGTCCGGAAAATCTCTGCCGATTTCCGACACCCCAGGCTTATCAACTGGTGCAAAAGATCAAGAATCTTAACTCATAAAGCTGTATATTTTCTGGAAGGAAAACCCTCTCTACATCTCTGTTTATTTCTTGTTGACATTCCTCAATGTCTGTATAGGACTCGTGTAAAATTTGAGGACTATCGCAGACATTTGCAGCGCCTGATGATTTTCTTCTACAGCATGGGCAAAAATGCAGCTCAAGTCGCGACAAAGATTTGATACGCTTGAATAGACATGCTCTAGGGGGTCGTATAGTACGCGAGTCATTTGCGCAACTTACACAGGGTGAATTTACCCTCGAAAGTCGGCATTGCTCAGGAAGGCTATCACCGGTTGGAAACGACCAAATCAGAATATCAATCGTAGCGAATCAGCAAATCACTACTCGTGGAATAGGAGGAAGACTGAATGTTTCAAAATCAACCATTCATGCTCATTTGCTGCAACTTGGTCTTCTTAAGCGAATTGATGTTTGGGTAACACACGAACTGAGAGAGCGCTACGTGATGGATCGTGCCTACATGTGCGACTCGTTGCTAAAACGAAACTAAGATAAGCTGTTTCTGAAACGTATGAAAACGGGGGACAAAGAAAGGGGGCGCGTACAACATTATAGAGCGGAAACGATTGTGGAGCCTTCCTAGCGAGCCGATACAAACTACTCCAAAAGTCAAAATTTAGGTGAGGAAGATTATGCTGTGTTGCTGGTGGGTTTGAAGGGGAATCATTATTATCATCAGCCACATAGTCGAACGATAACTTCGGAAAGGTACTGAACTTAGCTAAGCAATTTATAGGCAGTGATAGAACAGAAGCGTCCAGAAGGGCCAACCGTGAGGGCGCTGTCTTCCAACAGGATAATTCCAAACCACATGTACAGGGTGGTTCGAGGTATGGTACGCCAAATCACACGTCGCTTGCTAACCTGTAAAACCTCTCTTTTTCAGCTATGCAATATATGCTCTGGATGAAGCCCTGTCGGTAGAAGTACCTCGGAGAAATGCGACCCTCTCCTCATCGCGCCACCATCGCACATCTCGCGGACGAAGGATGTCCCACTGCGGAAATTGCAAGAAGGCTGCACATTAACGACAGAACGATCAGAGGGATTGTGGCCCAGTACAGGGAGTGTAGATACCATCTACCACTTCGAAAATCAGAGCGACCAAGAGCTGTCAATGTTCCTCGGATTCGGAAGGTGATCAAGAAGAGGACCTCACCCAACGATGAGGTCAGCATGAACGAAATTGCTTCGGATCTGCATATCTCACAAATAAGTGTTCAAAACGTTGTGAAATGTAAATTAGATTCACGGGCCGCCTCTCGAACATCGTCTGGACAGATGAGAAAATCTTCACGGTCGAGGTCGCGCAGAAAAGCCAAAACCAGCGGCAGTTGCTACCTCGGGCAGAGAAAAACTCCAGAAAACCACGAGTAAAAACCAGGAGCCTGTTCCCGAAGTCGGTGATGGTATGGGCCGGAATAACGAAGGCAAAACACCTCTCGTTTTTGTTGATAAAAACATTAAAATCAACTCGGAAACTTACCTGAATGTTATTTCAAGGGACACACTGTTGCTATGGACCCGAAATAACTTTGCAGAAAGGAACTTCATCTTGCAACAGGACTGGGCACCAGCACTGGGCCGAAGTCCACTATTTCCTTATGCCGACATAATGTTCCTGGTTTCTGGGACAAAGACATGTGGCCATCTAACTCCCAAGACCTCAATCCAATGGACTACTCCGTTTGGAGCTATCTGCAGCAGAAAGTGTCTTCTTCACCCCATCGCAGTTCGGACAGTCTAAAAGCAGCTCTTCAAAGGGAATGGCAGAAAATTGATGTCGACTACTTGCGGCCCACCGTGGGAGCTTTTACGAAGAAATTGGAAGCTTGTATTCTTGCCAAAGGCGATCATTTCGAACAATACCTCGTTTAAATATTATTTCATCTTAGTCATGCCATTTAGCGAGAATTCTTGAAGAAATGTGTCCTATTTATTTTTTACATGCGAATAAATGTCGGACCCTACATTGTAGCCACTCTGTGTTTTTGGTCACCCGTCAAAAATTGCTGGAACTTGGGTGGGATGTCTTACCACACCCACAATATTGTTTAGACATAGCACAATCAGACTTTCTTTAGGTTTCTGCAAAACCTTTTGAACGGGAAATTGTTCAATCCACTGAAGGACTGCAAAAGCACCTGACAGGGTTTTCGGTTCCAAGTCTAGAACCTTATATGAGAAAGGGATACTAGAACCTACAGGAAGATGGCGAATGCTCACCGAAAGAAATGGAGGATATATCGTTTAATCAATGAATTTCTTCTCCTAGGAATTTTCACTCAAAGATGAATCAAAAATCGGCGGAGACTTTCCAGACGACCCAATACCTATAGCTCATCTCATCAGGACAAAAAATTGTGCATCTGGATTATTGGCCGAGCATGAGCAAAGTCTAGCACATTCATAAAATGCTACCGGAACGTAGTGTCAGTGATCATGCATCCAGGTGTCCGTCGTACTGCTCGAGCAAACGCTTCTGGACCGTCTTTGACGAGAATCTGACGTAGACCAGTGGGAGGTGGTGACCCTGCAATCTAAACCTTTTAGTGGAGTTAAAAACAATGGGTTACCTTGAGCCCTGAAGCACTCAAATTGCAGCACAATATCTCGAAAAGTCAAAGCTTTTGTCACTGCAGCCATATCAGAATTCTCGTTTAAGCGATCGCATACGATTTTGCATGATTTTTGTTGCGCCCAGCATGCCACAGCTTCACACTATTCGACACTTAAACTCTCCTCTGATACAGCTCAAATGTTAGAACCTCACACCAAGAACCCACTATTAGAAAGCTAAGTAAGCAAGACGGTTCACACTCGTTAAGCGCTTTCAAGAAGTGTTATCAATGAGGAACTTTGACGCCTACATTCATAATCCGGTTGCGCCGACATCCCTGAACAACGCAATTCTGAAGGTCAACAACACGGTTGAAAGATCAGAAGGTTGTATAAGAGGGTTGAAATATTATACAATGTTAATGCTAGACCCATATATACGTTTTCGTAAGGAATGAGCAGTTATCGACGTACCGGGACGTGTATGAGGTACTGGTGGATCGACGTTAGCTGGTTTGAGGTCAGTAGCGAGCGGTGTTGTGGGGCCATTCACCTGTTCATTGTGATGATGAAGATAGTTCCTCACAGAGCGATCGACGAAGACAGTTTTGAAATAAAATAAGACTGACCTGCACTTCTGCTAAGTAACTAAGAAGCTTTTGAGCGCGATTTTGAGATTGTTTGAATTTGCATAAATCCGGGTTGTCGTCAATGAGGTAAGTATCAACAGATGCATCCATAAATGCCGGCAGTTTAAGAACATTGAGCAAAAATGGAATGTTGGTCTGCAAAAGCCGTTTTGTTTCCCAGCACCAATTTCACACTAACCCGACATTAATCCACCTTGACTCCGCGAATTCTGAACTCCTTCAATGCTCGAATCATCTTGGCACAAGCGTTAGGGTGGTTACGATCGGATGCAATAATCTGAAAAAAAGGACCAACAACTTTGAAAAGAGATTACTCAACTATTTGAGCCCGTTGCATAGCATATGAGCTTTCTGTTGGTTTTGAGAACAAATACAGAGGTTTTGGACCCTCGATTGAAATCACAAACTTGCTTGTAAACAAACCTTTACGAGAAGGGAGTCGTAGAATGGAGAAATCACTGAACCAGCAAACGCGGAAGCCGAATCAAGACGTATTCCCATACCTTCTCCAGATCGGAATACCTCAAAAACTTCTCATTTCAGCGATGGCTAAGCGCATAGAAGTCTTGAAGTAGCAACACCTCTATCCTGCCCGAGTCTGGCTGGAAGTCACGAGCGGGATCTTCCGTTGTGACACGACATTGTATAGCGGATTTATGAGGCACGATATTCTCCTGTGTTAGTTTGAGATCACCTAACGTTTTTCCTTCGGCTATTCTCAGCTGAGCTTGCACAATATCCACCCTTGAATAGAATTAGTCTTGTTATTACTTTGCAAAATGCTGGGTCCAGAGAGGCTGAAGACAACGTACCCAGTAATTTCTTCGGTTACTGTGTGCTCAACTTGTAGACGAGCGTTCACTTCGATGAAGTAATAGTTTCCTTTCTGATCAACTAAGAATTCTACGGTACCTGAAGAAAAAGGAACATGTAGATAACGTTAAGAGAAACTGTGATCACAATTAACGTTGTATAGACAAGCGACGATAAAGAAAAAAGTATGTACCTGCGTTTTGATAGCCTACATGTTTGCCGAGTCGCACGGCATCACTGAGAATGTTTTCTCGAATAGTTGGATCCAGAGCAGGAGCCGGAGCAATCTCTATTACCTGTAAAAAGTGATAGATGGCATCTTACATCACATTATTCCTCTACTAAAACTAAGTACTTTCTGATGCCGCCGTTGCACGGAACAGTCTCTCTCGTGCAGGTGGACTAGATTACCATGATTATCACCTGCAAAACGTGAATCGAGAATGAAGGTGCAAACTTGGAATAGATTATAAGTCTGAAAGAGCATCAGGATCACTTTCACTCAAATGTCTAAAAACGCTTCATCATGTATGTAGCTAAATTTTTGAGTGATTCACTGTTCGAGCCTTTGATATTATAAGCAACTAGACCTTAAACTTAATGAATGCCTTGTTGGTAATTTCCAGTTTTTTCTTTGCAATGAGTAAAACTACAGTGAGTAATACAAGAAAATTGCACTATAAAGCTATAGACGACAGAAAGTCGATTTTACAAAGCGTGCATCCTGAACATCATAAAGGCATGCTGACAGGTGAAATGAACATGGGCTGCTCCTCCAGTTAAGATTAAAGCTAGAAAAACTTCCCCTGATTCGATAAGAAGAAGTTATCGAAATGAGAGTGGAAGCATCGAAAAACGAAAGCAGAGAATGGTTGGATATGATGAGGCTAGTTCTGATCTGACTCCCTTTCACTTTCATGCATCCTCCTTTCGTTTTGATCTTTTCCCTAGCAATAAAACCGCAAAGTCCGCTGTTCTTATCAGTCGTGTCCATTTCTTTCTATCTGCAATATCTTTTCCCTTCAGCTTCGTTCAACTACGAATTTTTTGACCACGTTCGCCACCTTTTCTTTGAAGCTCGACGTGGCCGCTTCCCTTCAGCTTCGCCGGCGCCCTTCTTAATGGGTCCTCTGATTTCCTTCTCACAGTCAGTACGTGGAAGTACCATCGCAGGCACCATTCTGTCACCTTCAGCCACAGAGGTGATATTTGTTCTTGGGGATATCGCCCTTGTCCACGTTTCTTACACAGTGCAGTCGGGTTCAACCAGTTTTCCTTTGAGCGACCTGGACCACCGTTTGTAGTAAGGGGATGGACTCCTTCCATTTTATCCATGCCCCAATTATTTGAGCTTTCACAGCCTGGTCCACACTCTCGTCAGGAGATAGGTCACTCATAAGATATCGGGAGTTCTGCATTCTTCAGATGGCTTTCTTAAGACAATCTACGACTGGTTCCGTGCTGTCCTCCTAGCTGACAAATTTGATTTTTTTAACGCTAAGCCGGAGCCCGTTCTTCGTCAGAACCTTCTGCCATTTCTGCAGCTTGTGTTGGAACTCTTCGCTATCAAAGCAACGTGTCATCGTAAAGGATGAATTTCAAAGGTTTATAGAAGAGTTGTTCATATGCCATCCAACGTTAATAGGAAGAGGAAGAGGCTAGAGCTGATTCATGAGGTACCTCAACCGTGACGTCTATGCCCAATGCTAGGCCGTGAGGAGTGCGAATTTTGTCGTGAACCCATAGTACATGCCCTTGATCGAGGAGATCAGGTGTTCCAGAATGTTCCGCTCTTGGTGCGCTTTCTAGAGGGATTCTCGGGATAGACAGTCAAATGCGTTTTCCTGATTGATGAAGGCTAGGTAGCAGGGTCTACACTTTTCTTGATATTCCTCCGTAACATATCCAGCTACGAGGATGGTATTTGAAACGATACTATTTTCCTCAACCTTGAATCCACTAACCACCCGTTTAGATTCATCCTGTGTGCAGTTAATCTGATCCCAACGTAGTTGGAACAGTCCATCACATGTCCCCTCTGCTTGAAGATGGAAACGATTGCACTCCACACATCCGAAATAATTTCATCAGTGTTCAAGGTGTTCAGTAACCGGGTGAGCCACCTGATCCCATGTTCTACTACCTCCTTTCGTGCTTGATTGGAACCCCATTTAGACCAGTTGCTTTCCCAACCTTCATCTTTCCGATTGCCCGACGCATCTTATATTCTGCCCAGTGTGCGATAGACCCAACTGTCTCTTATACCTGGAACTGTCTTCAGAATTCTTCGTCAAGGCGAATGACGAATTATTCTTTTCATCTACGCATCCCCAGGTTTCCTCAGAGTTGCATCGTTGCTGTCCTTTAGAGCCCTCACACTATGATGTGTTAAGTAACACGGCGCTTTTCTTTAGTCAGCCCGAACACGAGCTTCTCTTATTCCCGACCTTCGAACCTTTCGTTTGAGACGTTGAGTTCTGTGTTCGTTGCTATAGAAATCTTAGCGAGCCCCTTGCAACTTCTGTAGAGCTAGGTCATGAAGCTCGCGCCTTATTCTAGCGCTTATGAGCGCCTTTCTTTTGTTTAATTATACTTTGGACTTCACCATTCCAGAACCTCGCTGCCCTGTCTCCTCTGAGTCCACCCCGCGTCTGTCCAATCGTTGCTTTTGCTCTTTTCAGGATGGTTTGCTGCACTGGCCCCCAATCCGGGGAACTAGTTTCAAGAACCCTTCCCTGAGACCGACCCATTATTTTGGTACACATCAACGGAATAAGCAAATTCTTCGCCCCTTCTTTCTTCTTTCTCTATTTGAGCTTAACGGTTGTGTGCAATTTCGTGTCAGATAGAATACCTTAATGAACTCTACAGTATTAAAAGACGAGCTTCCTAACACACGATTAATTGCCGCTGGATTTCCTCCGTTATTGCAGATTCCCTACCGAGTCTCCTTTTCCGCGATTGATATGCTGCATACCACCATGTCGTGGGCTGTGACCTAATTGAGGGCTCTTCCTCCTTCTACGGTCAGGAAGTCAGCCCTGATACAGGACCAATCCGTGCAGTCAGTTTGAACGTTTATTTTCTGCATTCTATAAACAACGCCTCAGTCGCTCTTGTTTGCATCCTCTGGAATGCAATCATGCTATTATTGTGCAGCCAACCAATTTATTTCACAGATTTCTCACCTCTGTTGGTGCTATACCGGGTGGTCATAGCAGACAAACCATCAAAAAAGCAATCCGTCTTCTATGAAGCCTGCGTTGCTTTCAATTCATACCAAATATTTTCAGCATGTCTCGGTCTTATTTAACAGATCTTCTCAAAGACCTTTGTCAGCTCCGCTACACTGGCCACCCAGCTCCACTACCTCATCACTTATTTGATCTATTCTTATCGTATTCTTACTCGTTAATTGCTGTTACTATAGTTTACTAAAGTTGTTGGTTTGAAGAGTTCTACTGTGACCGCGAGAAAAAAAAAGCGGGGGTACACAATACATCCCACAATTTTGACTCTCGACGGTTTTCCTTTACAAAACTTCCTTCCTTTTTTCCTCACGTTTTCTTAGCTCACGACGGGTGTAATAAAAGGGGACAGAATAATATAATTCGATTACTATGTCTACTGTATTCTAGAACTCTTCACGAGGTTTGTAAATGAGCTTTATTAGGCTGACGCTTCGGCGGGATCGCCTTCTTCAGATCCTGAAAGGAGTCGCCCTACCTCTACCGCCCGGCTTCTGTTGAGGAGTTCCAAACGCAGTTTCGTAGACTGAATCGGATGTGGGTTTTAGTAGCACAGTCAGCAGGATTGAGTTCAACGTTAATAACACGGCTCAAACTTGAGTCACCTTGTTGTCCGGTCGTGTATCTGCTCATAAAGACACCCAAGTTTTTGGATGCAGATGACTTAGCTTCAATCAACCCAACATCCGTGAAAGTCCGTCCTATCATAGACCGCGTGAGTGGTCCTACTGACCGAATTGCATGGTTCCTCAATACCATTTTGGTGCAGCTCCTCAACTTCATACCCTCTCACCTCACAAACACCCAAATGTCTCTGGATCGCCTTGGCGCAGTGCACCTAAGTGGTTTGTGCGTCATGGAATCCTTTGATGTAGAAGCTCTCTACACAAACGTCAGCAATGGGTCTGCCATGGAAGCAATAAGTGAGCTTCTTAGTCAGCACCAGAACGATATAAATATGCGAGGGCTGTCTATATCCCAACTGATGACACTGGATGAGTGTCTCATTTGCAACATTTTCAAGTGGTCGGGGAGGTATTTCGCACAGACCAGGGGCTTGGCTATGGGACAGCGATTGGCACCTGTCCTAGCTATAGCATTAATGGCCAAGATTGAAGCACCTGCACTTGAATACCTGCCCTTACTTTACTGCAGGTATATAGACAACTGCTTCAAACTTTGTGTGACACAGGAAGAAATTGATGAGTGTTCCGGTATTCTGAACTCCCAATCAGAGCACATCGAGTTAACGCGAGAAAGCCGACCGGAAATTGGCTTCCTTTCTTGAACGTTCAAGTATTCTACTTACTACTGCTCAATACATATGCGAAATATTATTGCATCATGCTGCTTATATGTTGACACAGAGAAAATTATGAAAGCAATAAGTACCTTTCAAACATACCTAGAAGTTGCACTTCAATATGTCGGGGGCGTTCTAGGAACTTCTCAACGAATAGAGATCCATCTCCAAAGGCTGCTTGAGCTTCGGATAACGCGCGTTGGAACGAATCTTCAACCTAAAACAGCTATATAAAAGAGATAGATATCATATGTTAAGTGATATGGTTATTTATGAGAGGATAATTTGATTCGTACTCAGGCATGTATTTGTGTTAATTAAGATTGTCTTGCTAGATTCATTTAGATTTGAAGACATGTAGATACTTAATTAGATTAGTATATAGACTTAATTCTTCGAGTTTGTCAACTCTGCGCATGCCACGTCCACCACCACCGTGAGCAGCTTTCAGGATGATGGGTGTTCCATAATGTTCGGCGAATTCGACCGCGTCCTTGGCCGCAGTGATTGGCCCAGAGGTTCCAGGAACCACCTGCACGCCAGCTTCAATAGCTGCTTGGCGGGCAGCTACCTAGAATAAATTAGCGATTTAAAAAGACGAAATTGTAAACCACGTTCTACACGTACAATCGCAAGGTAATTGATATTCTTCTAATCGTACAGCAATATACGAAAACATACCTTGTCTCCCATACGTGCTATGACATCTGGACTAGGGCCAATGAAACATATTCCCGCTTGACTACAGGCCCGTGCGAAATCAGCTCGCTCAGACAAGAAACCATAACCAGGATGGATAGCATCCACACCGTGCTGAAAAAAAAGAAATTGCATTTTCCGTCAAAGGTTATACCGCTATAAACACTAAAAAATCACCTCTATAGCCGTGTCAATTATTTGATCAATTGAAAGATACGCAGCAACCGGTGGAAGGCCTTTGCCAACTAAGTAAGCCTCGTCCGCTTTCAATCGATGCACCGAGTGCTTATCCTAGAAAAGACGCATTTGTAATTAATGTAAAGGGCCAAGTGTCATTTTACGATATCGATGCTACTTTGCTTGGCTTTCAATTTGGAATTTTCATACAAGAATTTTTTAAGTAAATAAAAAATTAATGCATTCATTTGGTTATTTTGCTTCATAAGGCGCTGGAGGAAGGCGGAGGTGGTGTAGCGGTCACACTATATCATACGCACGGTCAGGGGTTCGAATCCCGGACAAGTGCCCGCCTAGGCCAACCAGGCCTTCCATCCCTCCGGGGTAGGTGAATTGGAATCAGACCCGTCTGGGAGGATAAAAGCAGTTACTTGTGCATCGGTTCGCCACCGCAAGTCATTGTATAGGTCACATACGCACTCATTACGCCACTACGATTCTGACTGGAAGTCGAGTGAGGGGGCGCATCCCTCAGACGGGATTGACTAACGCCGAAAATTTTTATCCTTCAAGGTGCTGGAGGAAACCCTTGCTTCAAAAAAAAAAACGATGTCTCATGTATGCAATAAGGTCCATCGCCCAGAGCCTTTATTTTGTCTTTTTCGTATTCACGTCTATAACGAATCACGTTTCATGGTATTGGATCAACTCTGGTTGAGGGTTACTACCTGAGCCATAGAATTATTGGAGGACGAGCAGAAATTGGGAGAGCTTCAAATGTCGTCCCCGGACCGTTGTAGCAGCCTACCATCCGATCCGTTCGAGGCATAAAATATAGGGTCAGCAACCACTGTTCATCACGAAATCTTTGGAATCATAGGATCTTCTGAGGAACAACCGTGAACTTAGGGTACGAGTGGAGGTGTTACAGGTGTCTGCTTTGGCAAATCGATAATCAAGGGGACGTCGAACGATACAGGTGGATGGGTATGCATCGTGGGGAAGAAAACTTCACATCTGAAAATATGTTTGAGATAGACTGTTGCCTGGAGCGTGGTCAATTTACGTAGTCCCTGCACCAGTAGTAGAACCTTTAAAGCCACAAAAAATTGCTGGCGGCATCAGACTTCATCTTCCGATACATTACTGCCCTCCCATCCATCCCTCAGTGCTTCCTTCGTCTGAAAGAAAGTCTTATTCTCCATATAGTGAAATTCTAAGGCAGTTTCGTTCCCCATTCGAACGATCAAGTGAAAAATCCATTGTAATTTCATCTTTTTCGGCAAAATCATACCGACGATTGAGCGAAATCCTGCGTGAGCTGTAAGTTTGCCATGAGTCAGCGCCTAAAATCGTACCACGCAAACTCGGATTGGGCCGGATCTCAACAGTGATGAGGTTTCTCATTTATCACTAGGCGGAGCCGATATAGTGGCAAGAGATGTAATGCCACTATCAAATGTGATCGGGATCGAATCCTGGATCGATATCCAGCTAGACCAACCGAGTTTTTCATGGGTTGGATAAACGATACCAGATTTGTCTGACAGAATAAAAAGCCCTGATGTTTACATCAGCTGGCCCCATCAAAAACGCACTCAATATGCTGCAAGGATTCTGAATGAAAGTCAAACGGGAGGGCGTGTCTCGGAACGGGATCAACTTACTTCAGAAACTTTATTTTTTTGTCCTTGCTCTTAACAGGATACACAATGAAAGCATGGGGCCTGGATTACATTTTTTTTGTGAGCATGCGGTGTACGCATGAGCGTGCATAGCTCACTGGTAGTTGAATAATGCGCTAGTCACTGGCCAATAGAAAGTGCTCCACAGTTAAGGAATCGGAAATGAAAAGATAAGCTCTGGAAATGGCCCGTCACTATATTGAGGGTTACCCTGCTATTCATTACATTACTACGGTAATCTACATTGTAAGATCGACTTTGGGTGATAACGATAGTATTAGCTTGCCTAACATCTTCTTATGGTAAGGTAGCCGAGATTCGAACAATAAACAAATCGTGTGTATTAGAGCGCCACTTGTCACTATGCCACCTCTGCCTTGAATAGCTGAACAAATTAACATAATGTAACACATCCGAGTCACTAGTGGCATACGTAGATTGCTACATCTCAGTATAATAATTGAATTGCCAAGAAAAGTTGTTTGATGTATCTAAAAAACTAACCTGTTCACTATATATTGCAACTGATGTTATGTTCAGTTCGGAAAGAGCTCGAAATACCCTAATAGCTATTTCTCCTCGATTTGCCACCATAACCTAAAGAGCAATAACTGACTAACAGTTCACGAAGAGAAGTATAACACTGATGGTAGGATGGAGGGTTCTGAAACCACTGATCGTTAAGTCTTTAGCATCCCATGCATGCCGTTCATATGCTAAGTACTCTGATTCAGCAATTTCTGCTCAAGTTTAGGATTTTGTTTTTGAAATTTTGCTTCTATCTGGAATTCTCAATCAACAACGCTTAGAATTTCTTTTTTTAGGTGCGACTTGAGGTTCCTATGCCCACGATCTGATTATGTGAAGAATAGAATTTTTTCATGAATTCACTATTCAGGACTTCTTCGACACGCGTTTTTATGATAAAATTGCTGTACCGCTCAATTTTCGCGTTGTTTCCCATCACGCGTGCTGCAACCCGCCTCCTATTCAATCAGCGCAGGCCATGGATTACAGACAGAATTGGAATCCCAACAACGGACTACTGAAGTCAGTTCCACCGACACGAAGCGGTCGCCAAAGTTCCAGACAATAAAACAGTTGAAAGTGTCTGATTGCGCACTCACTACTAATACGTTGCGAAGGTCGGCTAGTCCATCTTGAGTAAGATTTGATCTTATCTAATCACGAGTGCCTAACAAAGCTTGGCTTATCGCCCAACTACTTCATGTCAACCGCCCTTTTTTCGAAAACTCTCCCCTAACCTTCTCTTCAGCTGTTAGATCGAGATTACAGAACTCTGGTCGTAACCACGGTCACCGTCACCTTAATATCTATCCTGCTTATGGCCAGAACCTGATTTCCTCTGCCCTTGAGCGCTATACACTTTTTGCACTCATTAGGATCTCTGGAGCAGGACAACAAATTCTTCTTTTGGCTCCGCCCCCTTTGATACACCCCGTGACTGAGATGAGCGCTTGACTTATTTTCCTTCCCTTATATCTGCGTTTTTAAACTTATTTTTACCACTTTTATTGTCCTGAGCCTGAGACCTTCCCTTAACTATTTTGTTTACCATTGCTTATTCTGAATCATAAATTTTACAAATGTTTGAGCTGAAGTCCTAAACTGGACGGGTGTAAAGAGTGGAAAGTAATATGTACACTATATATTACAGCACACAAATCATGATGATAAGATCAGTCTGAGCAGGTTGGATATCCGTACCTTTTTAAACTCTCTCTGTGGGACGGCAGCAGCGTAGCCTCGTCGTGAGTAGAGGCACAATCGCCTTAACGCATGTGATGCACCCAGAATCCGCATCTTGGACCTTAATAAATAAATAAATAAATAATTTAATATAAGTATTTATCACAATAAATATGAATAAGGCAATATCTGAAGTGAGGAAAAGAGAACAGTCGGAATGCCGTGATACAATTTGCAAATGGTCAAAATAAACATCCCAACTTCACTTGCCGAGTGGTTCTTACATCATGCTTCTTATTTTCCAACAATAGACACCGCAAGTCCAAGACCATTTTTCATGGCATTTTAGGCACAAAAAATCCGAAGTTCTGAAGCCTGACTAAGTCGCTGTCGTTCCGAAGTTCTACATTGGACAATCGCTTCCTCTGCGTTAAATTCTCTTTTCCAATGCTTGGAGAGAGAGCTGCGACGTTCATGAAACGAAGCCACAGAACCGTAACGGCAGTTCTGATCACTTGGCAACCTGAGTTGCGAGTTTATGGAAAGACTTTTTCCGAGAACGTCGATGAAAAATCCAATTCGCTAGACGAACATCTTCACTATAGTGCCAGAAAAGTTTGAGATTCAACAGAAGACGCTCTCTGAGCACTCTCGTGCTGATACACTAGCGTTGGATCGAAGGAGCTGCAGGCAATCACCGCCTAACGCCCGATCTTGTGAGTCTTGACCTATAAGCCTAAAAATGGAAGGGCTGCAGTTCCAGTCAAAGCCACTGTAACTGAGAAGAACCATGATTTGTGCCTATGGAAGCAGTGGTAAACTAGCAAGACTCTACAAAAAGGGAAGGTCTGGACGATATCGGCAACTATCGCATAAACAGGCTGCTGCTTTTATCTGTAAAACTTTTAAGCGATTCAATCTTAACGGGACTAGCAAATATTAGAGTAAGGGCATCCATGTGTCATTCTAACAAGACTCACTGAAGTATCTCGAGGATACAGGATACCGTTATGTCGGACGGTCATCGATTTGAAGAGAGTCTTCGATCCAGTGAAGACAGAAGGTATGAACAACCTTGGTGTTGCTACTCAACATGTGAGGATTCTTCGTGAATTCGGAATGAGGAGATATGTTAGTAAAATTCGGTAGCCGCTATCTTCATCTTGTCCGCTTTGCGGACGGCATCTTTCATAGTCCACGACCGGTCGCGCGACTGGTCGCTCGACTGGTCACTTGACTGATCGCGCGGGACCGTCCACGGCGGCACCCATAACTAGCGCGGCCTCCTCGACCGATCAAGCGACCAGTGGCGCGATCAGTCAAGTGACCAGTCGCGCGACCAGTCGCTAGCGACCGGTCGCTCGACTGGTCACTTGACTGATCGCGCGGGACCGTCCACGGCGGCACCCATGCCTAGCGCGGCCTCCTCGACCGATCGAGCGACCGTGGCGCGATCAGTCAAGTGACCAGTCGAGCGACCAGTCGCTAGCGACTGGCGACCAGTCGCGCGACCGGTCGTGGACTATGAAAGATGCCGACGACATCGTGTTCATAAACCAAAGATAGAGCAAGCAGAACGAATTCTGACCGTATCTGACAACTCCTGCGAGTGAACTTAACGAAAACGATAACCATAAAAATGGACTGGTACCTCGCGACTCTCCTTCCTAGCTAAAGAGATCCTACATCTCTGAAGGGCGCACTTACGTGTATTGTGTCGAACGTTATAATGGTGAACAGCCTGGTTCCAGAGCTGAACGGAGGGGAATGTAGGAACATCGAGGGAGTAGTGAATGAGAAAATGAACATCCAGCTCCGCGGCCACCTTTTCGACACTGCGGTCTGACTTGTTGTACTCCTCAGAGATTCGGAATCATGAAAGCAGAATGAGCATGCAGTCAGACCCATTTAATGCGCTGTTGAAATATCAATGCTCGGATGCCCCTGATACGCGTAAGTGCAGAGGGTGATCTGGCGTACCAGATCACTCTCTGCACTCTCCATCGAACAAAGATCCAGTACGTCATTGCTCACGCCAAGGAATCAAAGATGAGGTGGATCGGACATGTCACGTGTTTTATTGACGACTGTTGGACCAGAACGGTCATTGATTGGATCCCTCGAAACCTACACCAAGACGGACGATATCGGAATGGTCTCCTTCGCGGAAACCATGAGCAAAAAAAATGGAGCCCTCTCAAGCGGGCGCGATCCACTGGTCTACTCTAGCCCTTGCGACGAATACGAACGAAGACGTCACTGACTCCCACGCGATGACTTCAATGAACTTCCATAAATGTTGGTGTAATATACAGCGTATTAAGCGTAATCGAAGTAGAGACTATAGCTCGAAATACTTAGGGCAAATGAAACTGATGAGAACTTTTCGATTTTGACCAAAAGCAAATCGGACGAGTAACTATGAAAATCTTCAAGCAATCACGTTAAAGTGCGAAGGTACAATGAAATTTGAGAAAGAAAGCGAGTGTGCATAAAAAAAAGGCTCGAATAACAAAAATGAGTCGCGTAAATAAAAATAAAAAAACTACGTAACTTCACAATGTCTGATCGACGTGGTACAAAGCATGCAAAACCCACCAGACCTCCAGCAAAAGGCGCAACTGTTTAAAAGTTGCTTTCATCGGTTTGATAACAAACTTTGAAGTAAGAATTTTGAAGTAATTTGAAGCCATCGAAAAGTGCACATCCAGTGCAAGGGCATCAAAGGAACGAGCTGGTTAGATTGTGTTATCATTGCCGTAACAAAAACTTCACATTGCAGTTATCGAGTCAAGATGACCGGCTCACATGATTGTCGATCAAAAAGCTTTCAAATGAAAGGAGAGAAGAAGAGCTTTCTCAAGGTACAGCCCGGACAAATTCCATTGTGAAAAAAATCAGTAAGCAATATACTATCTCAAAAAAATGAAGCAAACAACACAGTTGAAAAATGAGAGTGAGCTCAATTCAACAAGTGACACCTACTTCAATAAAAAAAGAATAGCCATCGAAACTCAAGCGACCGAGAAGTATAGGTCCCTTCATATATGTAGTAGAACAGTTTCTGACATCCACAAAGAAGAAGAATCTGTTCTTGATTGGTAGGTCACTCACTGTATTTACTTTCTTGGTGCTACTGCCTCGACCTACGGCGGTCCTTTCCTTTCCTATGATTTATCAGTTGGGTTGTACAAGTTGTATTTGTAATATTCGATATGAAAGGGATGTATCGATGAATGTAGTCTGCAATCCTTTTAATGGTGTTCCTCCAAAGTGGAATCAGCGATGCGTGAATGCATGCTCAAAGACATTATTACCTGACTGACATTACCACAACAGACGTAATGATGAGTTTTTTTAATAAACGGATTATACTCCATGAAAAGTTGAGGATAGTCAAGCACCTTCAAGAGAATAAATGAAAAGGATGGGTTTTTACGGGATACACAGTCTCTCTTATTTATAAAACAGTAACTTGGTGTATCGGTTTACCGGTTTGTCGGTTTGGGTGTTTGTCGATGTGTCGGTTTGTCGGTCCGTCCGTCCGCAAAACTTTATGATTACGATAAAGGTAGTAATATGGTAAATCCAGCCCCAAATTTACTTCTTATACATAAAGCAGTAACTTGGTGGTGGGGTGGTCAATGGAGTAGAGTGAGTACTGCGGAGCGAGGTGAGTAACGTAAAGTGGATGCTCCAAAACTGTGACTTCTATCTGTATTAGCATCGTGCTATGTACGTCTATTCAAAAATCGAAGGTAGTAATGTAGTCGAGAAACTTCGCTTTTTTTTCAACATGGAGCGCTAGAGATAAGGAGGTCAGCCCATAATTGTGCCTGGGAACGTTTCTGAACCGAGTTCATACACTTTTTTGTCTTGAGCTTCAGAGGGAAGAGGCTTCGGGGGAGGTTAGCTACCATATTGTAAACTGTTCAACTCATACCCCATCCTAGCTTTAAGGTCGGCTACCCATCCATCTTCGCACCGAAGTCCTCAATGGAAGCGGAGTCCCCTCCCCTCCTTTGTAACTACATCATTTTCTAAATATTCTTCAATGGAAGAAATGAGGACCGGCGTAACAGAGCGATCTGTCTAGTGTGATCCAAATGGAATACTAACGTAATGTCAGTTACATAGCCGACTGACTAACTGATATCAAGCCAGCATTCTGTTTGGATCACATTGTTGATCCCGTATAGACCGCAACACACCACATCGTAAAGATCTAAACAGATGATCTGAACCATCTAAAATTAACTTTTTTTTATCAAGTTTGTGGGAAAGTGAGAACAGTAGTCGTGAAAAAAAAATCAAAAAAAGTCGAACGCAGTGCCGGCTATGACCAAAAATCTGGTTGTGGAATGATCAGAGTCGGGTGTTGGGAAGAAACTTGTTAGTTGGGCCTTATGTGGTTCATTGTGGTTTGTCACAAAAATTATGGTAGTATGTAGGTATAAAATTGTCTTTTCAGAAAACAAATTAAGAAGTAAACAGAACTGTGAAGCATCAGAAAAAAACAAACTACACAGGATGGAACACCGGATCATGCAAAGTTTTCCAGAAAAAATACAAAACACTTGTAAAGTTCATCTTTAGTGAGTCTATACTATTCTACACCGCCCGGAGCAGCCTCAAAGCCCTTCAAAGTCTGCATGCTTCGGCAACATCGTAACACCAGACTATTGAGACCGCATTTATTCTTGCTTCCAACCGTTCAGCTTGTAGGTTCTACATTCAAATCCTATGGAGCTGTGTTGTAGCGCCAAGAAGGTGGAACAAAAACTGCACTGCAATAAAATGTTATCTCGATCCTTCGATTGTGCACCAAATGGAGCCAAACTCGGCTCATACCAACCATCCCTTCTTTTCTCCATTTCTGCGAGCGACAATCATTCACTTGCAGTCTATTTCTTGCCATTTCTTAAGCCTACCCTAGCGGCAACTGCTCTGTGGCTGAATGACTTCCCATTTGGTCGTGCCTCCCATCCAATAGCAAATGTCTTAAGTGGTTAGATGGGAGGCAGTGGAATGATAGGAACGGTAGCAAAGATGAAGTAGCCCCTTATCTATCGCCTTATCTCTTTAGACATTAATCGATCATCTAGATTTGAAGAAGTTGGAGAAATGGATTCCGCTGCTACTGATACCGCGACAACTCTGGAGAGTGATCCTTCACTTAGCTGAGTGTCTCACTTCCGAGTCGTCCTAGTAGAGGTTCATTGTCAAAGAATGTGTCTAATTTTCACCAACCGTTGACTTTTTGCTGCCTTAAAGTGAATCCACCCACTGTTATCAGCACTTTTTTTGAAGTTTTATTGGCCATCATGAATTTGTTCCTCTTAACATCTTCATCTTTCGCCTTTGTACATAGGTCTGAACCGCTGCGGGGAAAATATCAGTATTACCGTGAACAACAGAACTCCAAATCTCTTATCAACCTTTTCGGTTACCACTTTTTTGACTAGTATTCATCCACGTCCCACCCAACACAGTATTCTTTGGTGCAAACGTTTTTCAAGGGAAGGGGTATCAACTTGGTCCCAACAGGCTGATCCCAACAAATGCGGAGCAGTGGTTCCACGTTATGAATACGGCCACCGTTGCGACTCAATGCCTGCCCATGAATTCACGTCCAGCGAAGCTTGAAGGATTATTAGAAAAGTATTTTTGCAGGCCATGCGTTCTTTAAAGTTAACATCGACATCACTTTTTTCGAACTACTTTTACCAATATCAACAAGCGGCATGAGATGTAATCCTACCACTATAAGCCTCTCCAAGACTTGCATGAGATCCAGCAAGTATTTTCTTGAACTCAAGTGGCACGAAAACTTGATAGAATTTCACGTATTTTATCTACTAATAAAGATTTAGCGAAGCATATTATATTCATAAGAAGTTTGAATGGGGGGCTAGGGCTTCTGCGGGCGCTCGGAACAGCTTTTATACTGAAACACTTAGGGGTACAGTTCACGATAATTTCGTGGTGCCCATTTTAATTGGGGAAGAGGAATTATGGTGTAGACTAGTGCACCGATGGCGAAGAAAGCAAAAAAAAATCCGTCGGTTTCGCGGAAACTAAGGCTTTCTAAATGGAGTGGAGATAAAGGTTGTACGAGATGCCCATGGCGGAAAGGCATGGGAGAGGTTTTCAAACGAGCTTTCAGTTGTTCCAACTGCGAAAAGGGAGCTGGCTATATCAAGTCAAACTGTTTAAAACTACCTTCCACTGTTGCGATGGGTCATGACAGGTTGTCTAACTCCTAACATGGGAGTCTCTTGAGACGGTGCAACCCCTACAACGCCCATGAAAGTCGTCGGCTGCGGGTGTGGCACTCACACGATACAATGTGTGGCCCCTTCTTGTGCCCAATCCAGGACGTTTTCGACATGACATCGGCACATATGGTATCAAAAGGGGTCTTGAATTCATTCTGTGGGGAAATTCCAGAAACCATTTTTTCGTGAACTATGCCTTTGAGAAATTGATTTTGCGACTTTTACAGATCTTTGACAAATTTGAGTTGGGTTCAGAATCATAAATCATAATTGATTCTTGCGAGGTTTCAGAGACTCACTTAATACTAAAAGAAACTTGAAATTGACATGCATCTAGAAATCATCAACATAATGGGCTGAGTGATTGCAACAAACATACATTACTGCATAAACTCTATCCACACTCATTCAATGTCTTATATGAAGCTTTGACGAATGCAGCGGATTCAGCGAGCGCTTTTGAAATTTGATGGCAGCCCATTTGAATCTCGAAAGCAATCCGCTTTTCCGTCGCGATTTTTTGACCGAGATAGAGACGAGATATAGAGAAGCACTTTCATAGGATTCGAAAAAGTCTGTTCATTAAACCAGAGGAATCGAGGAGCCTAACTGGCTCTGTAACAGTTGTGTTACCCTTGAATGAATTTCCGTTCTGAGCAATATGATTACCATCTTGGATGGGAAAAAATGGAAAATGTTGATCTACTATTTTTTTAATTTTTTTATTAAAATAATATCGCGAAGCTGCTGGGTGGAAGAATCATTGCTTGTTTAAAGAGATATGCGTTCCGAGTTTGCGCTGAAAACGGCACCTGCATCCACCTCGGCGTAGTAACAGAGCGATGAGAAATCACTCAATTCCCTTGGGTCCTTAGTTTCCCGTGTCGATGACAAAGGTCAAGTATATCAAGTGGAGAGAGCTTCTCGGAATCGGAGTTACTGGTGTAATATTTCGAGGTTTAGGCTCATATTTCACTTTTTTCAACATGTGCTACTGATGAGATAATCAATTCGACGCGAAATGGTAAGACCATCAAGATTGCTGAATGAGTAGATTGGGCGTGGGTAAAACTGCTCTGCAATAAGATCAGCGCGAGGTGGCCTTGAAATAAGCGCTTACGATACAAACACTCCCCAAGCGCTATGTGGCGATGCTCCCAGCAAGATGTGTCGGGTGACCGTGAGCTGTTCAGGTGGAATCAACAACAGCACGAAAACATCGAAACGAACGATAGTTACAGAGGATCAGCTCCTTCAGAACTCTCATCTATAAAGTGGTTTCGACATAGACAGCTTCTAAATTTGTCAGCGGAAGCTCTACAAGCGCAATTGAAAGACGTCTACTGTCCAAACAAGATTAAGCCTAAAAGCTATGAGTGGATCTTTCACAGGTTTTTCGGATTGTGCTCTATTCTTAGAAGGCTATTCCATTAAGAAGGCATTTATGGCCCATTTTTTCTCAATCTAACCAGCTGTTAACGAATTGCAACAACTGAAATCTCGTCAAAGTACCCCTCCATAGCGTTTCTGCCATGGTAATCTCATACAGCCGCTACTCCTCCTACTTTTGAGATGAATTATATTTCATAACTCTGCATGTTTTCACTTTCTTGTCAGCAATGCACTATTCTTCACCAACACTTACGCATTCCAAAGGAAAAAAAGATACCTCAAAATTATTGTGAACCTTGCCGTCAGGGTTGAAGAGTATGTAATAGTAGATGTCGAGGTATCCAATCAATTGGCTCAGTGATATGCAAAAATCTAGCAGTGTAGCAGAGGGAATACATGAAAAGCTACCAGTTACGCCCAATTACAAAGTTTCTTAGGCGTGGCCTAACAACAAAACATCCGGGTTTTGAATGGTAGTCTGAGTGATTATGTCTGGTGGAAGTCATCATTTATAAAATAGAACGTAGCGGAGTAGCACAAACACGGAACCCCTGTCGAACGTGCCTTCCCTACAAGAAGCTTCTTCTAGGTGTCACCATTCAGTACGGCACTCGGCTCTTACATTACAGTCCGGTTGGTGGTGAAAATAGGGGATTACTGTATGAGCCGAGTGTCTGTACCGAATTTTTGTGTCTGTACTTCGTAGAGAGGACCGATTTCTTAGGGGATCCTCCCTGTCGCCAATGCTGTTCTTGTCAAGCCTCTTTTTATTAGAGAGATCAGCGATGGCACTGTCACTGGCCCAATATTTTGGACATGTACCTGTGCGAATAAGGTTATTTAGCCATCTTTTGCTGAGCAAAGACCTGTACGTTAGTTTCTTGTGCCCTGAAATACTCTTGCTTCAATGCTGATCAATTTCGAGTGCTGGTTCCATTCAGGAAAACACTGATCAACTGATGCTGATGTAGCTATTGTGACTTTATAAGACGGATTGAGCAAGATTTTACAATTCAAGTATTTGAAAGTCGTCCGTCATCTTATATTGATGAAATGTTTAGTAATTTTCAGAAGAAAGAGGGAATAGCGAAGCGGAAAGTGGCCAAATAACAACTCTATGTACTTATGGCTCAGAGCAAAGAACACCTTTTTACCAATTCCATTGCGGAACGAGTTTCAAGACAAACCAAAGAAAAACACCGAATTATTTGGCAGGCAACTACTCCAACTAGAACCAGTGCAACGGATACAACGACCACCATCAATCGCTTTCGGACAGTCTCACAACAAACATTCAAAGATCGCGTGGTTACACCAGCCGCTGGTCGAGGCTGTCCAGTGATGTTTGATGTCTAATCTTTTTTTCATAATGGGTTCTTAGCATTAGATAAACAGAGTAATGTTCACCCATTAGCGCTCAAAATTAGGGCATTTTTCGTCTTATGGAAGTTGGGGCTGTCTTATTTTCGGCCTAGCACCGAGAACAAAGAAATAGGCTTCATTGGATCTTTGCCCCGGTATAAATCATGCATGAAACGTACGAACAGTTTTCTATTGCTCATTTAGTAAAAGGCAAGAGGATCAGAAAGAAAGCTGGAGACGGTTGCCCCACAAAAGTTCTCGAATGGTCGGCCTATTTTCCCGCAATTCCTACACTTGGCCGCCCTGAAGATTTCAACGATGGCTTCATTATACGACCTTACTAGTGATTGGCACAAAGTGTAACAGACTGTGTCGAGTACTGTGCTGGATACTAGCATAGCGCGAGTGATAAGAAGGTACAGCCGTACTTGAAATAGGAATTTCATTGTAATGGACAAACTTGGTGCCACTAATTCGATCCCGCATCTGAAGGAGGATTGCTTTGGCGGAAAGGGCAAGTTGCGTTTTTTCGCTACCCTACTTTGTTTCCTGACGAGTAGGTGAAAGTTTATCGAATTCCCACATAGAACGGATCCAGAGGGAAAACTCATTTCCCAGCCCGGGTCACCTTGCATAGTGGAGAACGAGCCTCATTATTATGTAGGTTGTAATGGTGTGTACACTGAATTACAGCTTTGTCGCTCAGTCTGACTAGATCTGGGGCTTCACGTGAACTTGTAGGTAGCTTCAAAGAGGCGCGAGAGAAGAGTAATTGAACTCTTTCAATTGCATCAGTATCGTTAAGCCATCCCCTTCTCCTTCAAAAATAGTCTCCACTAATTGATTCCATTTTGAAACGAGCTCATGTACTTTCCGCGCCGGTATGAAAAAATGGCTACACTCACGTAACCATCAAGATAAGAGGGCTCTGAAGGAATAGGAAGGCAGCACCGGCAGAGGCAGCAGTGCAGGGTCGATTCGTTCGCTGATATAGTCAAGCACATTAACAGCCGTCGATAAATAATTGAAGGTATCTTGCCGCAATGATTCGGTGTCCCGGGGTCAACAAGAAGAAACGAGAAGGTGGGCTTTTTCACAAAAGGTCTCAAAGCCACCAAAAGGTCTACCTAATAAGATGTGTAAAATAGTACGACGTATCGGTCCGTACCGCTGAGTAGTATAAGAATTCAATCGATAGGAGAACGGTAAGTGTTTATAGTCACCAGCGACTCAAAGGAGCTGGAGCAGGGACCCGTTGGTAGGATGGTTTTATTATTAGAGAGTGCTAAGTGATATTCCATGACTGATACACAGCAATGAAACAGCGATTACTTCTTATGCCATTGTCCCTAACTGTGTGACAGGCTCAAAAGTGACAGGCGAAATTCGCAAAACAGTATCTCTAAAAGTGGTCCGCAACAAGATTGATTAGAACCATATATGGGAGAGAATGAGAGATAAAGTTCCAGGCAAAGCAATGGACGCTAGCTTCCAAAAGGATTGAACCACTGGTTTTAAGAAGACGTAATACCAAAGTGACTGCTTATCTATCTTACTATGTTTATCTAACGGGGGGTGGCCTTTTTTGCACGTTGCCCGAAAGAATATCTGTCCTTGCCGGACCAGTGAACGATTCCTTAACGAACGACTCTTAGAAAGGAATGTCCTCTCGGCTGCAACTGACTGCAATAACGTTCAAAACTTGGAATAGAAGTATACCAAAAACTCTGTAGTAGTTCTTAAATTTGCTCGGAAAACGTGGCTCCGCTTTTTTTCTCTTTTTTTTTGTAATAACTCGCTTTACAATAAAGGTTTTTCTGAGTTGAGTATAATGCTTAAATGCTTTATCCTAGAAAACCTTCATTCTGAGGGATGTTGTCAAGTTTGATGAGTTCATTTGGTCTTAGTTCCAGAAAATAGCAGTAGAGTAGATGGACTGCCCTGGATTACGATCAGTGCAATCGGGTGACCGTTGTAATCTTGCGGCCGAGCTGACCCAAGACCAGAGCTTCGTCTATTCTTTGGCCCCGAATATGAACTCGGTTTAGGAGTCCAGTAGTCTTTTGTGTCAATCAATTATATTTTTGGTGCGCCCCCATACTCGGCTTCCTTTCAACATCGTGGTGGTGCTCTTGAACGCGAATGGCGTGTACAATGACTTGCAATGGCCAGCCAAAGAACTAGACAACGCTGTTGTCCTGCCATACAAGTCTGATAGCAATTAGTTCATCCCAGAGGAATGGAAGCCCTGGTTGGTCTGGGCGAGTAAAAGTCAAATATTCGAACCACGTACCATGCCTGTGTGTTACTGCAACACTTGACACTATGCCACCTCCACCCGGTGTAGTACGCGAAAACAGACCACGTTTTTTGTCCATGCTAAACCGAATCACGTGGTTGCAATGCATACCACTCGATTCCCCAAATTGAACGCTATGTATAGATTTCTATATATTTTTTGAGCATTTTTTTTGCATAAATTTTCGTTTTGTTTCTATTCACTGTCTCTCGTTTTTCTCTGGCCAGACAGTCCAGACCGGAACGGCAGTGTTGCCCACGTGATCGGCGTGCAGCGTAGGACGAAAACGTAGGAAAGACGACTTCTTAAAAAATACCAGGTCCACTGGCAAAAGGTCCTAACGCGATTTGCGACACAGGGCGTTTCCACTTCCCGCAGGTCCCATTTCCCACGCGTGCACTTATCGCCGGTCACATGGATTGCAAGCTGCTGGTCCGGCCAGGGGAATTCGGCCGCAGAAAAATGAACAGAAATTGAATAGAAATAATGTCATTGTTTAGTGGTGGTCTATACGTCATTGCATAGCAATAATACGGAGGACTTGAACAGCACGCATTGCAAGCATAGAAATGGCTTGTTAAGGAGATAAAGGGTGGTCGCTCTTGTTGAGTATACGTGTGCTGGTTTGAGACCACACAGTAGTGGAAGCACTTGTTTTGTATCAAAGCCAAGAAATTTCTGTGGAGCCCTATTGCCGAGTTCATCGACTCGACGGCTATCTTCTCAGAGAAAAAGGTAAAAAAGATCGCTCAAAAAAAACTTTTTCATACCAGAGCTTGCACGTGATTTTATGCGCCACCTTGCAGAGCTTATGGGGAGTCCGGTTGAATACTCTATTAGGAAAAGAAGCTCTTTGGACGAGTATGGAGCGAGTCGCAAAAATAACGAGAATTCGAGTACTCCCGCAGTTTTATGACTCCCCATGTATTGCAACTTTTACATCTTTTATACAGTAACCAAAACAAATATTTGGTCTGTAGGAGATGCGTGGAAATCGAACAAAGGGAAAAAGAAATGAAAAAACCCATAATTAGTTAAGAAGTTCCGTACATCTTCAAGAGCTCAAAAGCTCTGTGCTGCGTACATCGGATCAATCCTCTCCCTCATTCCGAGAAAAGCTCCCTATTTCTCTTTGAGATACGAAGATCGATTTCTTGGCACCCACAACTCTAATTGAAATTTGCCACTTGTTCGATTCGAATACGAATGCCAGAGTTTTGAAAAAGACTTCAATCCCTGCAATGGCTTCAAGAATGCAGGTGGTATTCGAGCTATGTCATGTATTCATCTTTCCAAGCAACCTCGTTTGAGGAAAGGGCAAGTTGAATGAATAAAAAAGTATTTGGTTAAGATACAGCTATTTCGTTCAATTATCCCTGGGTATTCAAAGGCTTCTGCGGTGTTTGATGAGAATTTGTAAGGAAATGGTGGTAGTCCGAGTCTGCACCAAGATCGCCTCTTGAAAAAAAGATAGACAATTGATTTTTGACCTTATAGCATGGGAATAAAAAATATTGTTGCTGTTACAATATTCTAAAGAATTCTCTGGTCCAGAAATGGCTCATGTGAAACCACTTCCAAACACAGTTTCGACTCGGCTTTTGGGAGCTCATTCGATGAACAATTCATATACTGGATTCTACTGAGTGCGTGAAATTTGGCTAGAATTCTCCAGGTTGAGAGCTGGATGAGCTCAACGCGTTTGTGCACATTGTCATCAATAGCCTTCCTAAGCCATTCTCTGAGATCAGCGAAAAAGCCATCCACTCTGCCATTCGCCCAATGAGTTTCCGTTTTCGCCCAAGGGTTCAAGTAGACCATGTTATAGGAATATCAGAACAACCGAGAAGAAGGTAAGTCATTGTACGGTCTGTCAGCCTGTTGCGTTCGAACGTTCCAAAAAATCATAAGTGATCCTCTGAGCACAATTTATTCAGTCCAACTGATCTCTGAATAATCTGGGAAAGCTGTTCGCTTTTCCCTTTCGATGGCAGATGTTATAGGGAGCCCATATGCCCTTGTTTATGCACCTGCTTTTTGGAATTTGAGTTACTTCCCTCACTGTGCGTACTTTACTGCTCTCATCATTTGTTTTGCTCGTAGTGTAGGTCTCTTTAAAAGGAAGATAGATAGAATAGATAGATCGACAGATTTAGATATGAACAGCTTCTGTTCAGGAACGATGTATGAACCAACATACAGCGTGCGGTTTGTTTTCCACAGACGACGCCAAGGACAGGTTACGGTGGTGTGTGCTAATCTTTCAACGAAGAGAACGAGAGAGCAAAGAATGGCACGTGGTTTTTCTTGATAAGAAACTTTGCCATGGACCCTAGAAGAGTTTGGACACCTTTAGGTGGAGCCAGATCTCTACAAAGCTCATCCTTCTCCCTCCATATATAAATCAGAGAGTATGACAGTATTTCCTTTATTGATTATTCCATCTACATATCTGCATGATCATTACGAACTTCTTCTAGCAACAAACTCTTGGCAATGATGAAGTCCATTTCCAGGAGAACTATTGCACAATAGTTCACTTTATAACTATAGCCTCTGAAAATTGATATCACACGATGAATCGCGAGGGTTGCCGTTGTACAGGGTGTCCTAGAATTATGGGCGTCGAAATTCAAATTCTGCCCAGACAAAAATTATGATTGGTTTCGTATACAATTGTAACTACGGTATCTCGCCTCTGGTAAGTTGTATAGGTAGACGTTCTTTTGCAATCTGCAGTTATTGTGGTAAAACCCCGAACATCTTTGAGACGGTAAGAGCTCATCCAATGCGCTTTGCAATAGGTCACATGCAAAACTCGGAAGGGTGAAATTCTGGCGATTCTAGTAAGGACAGGGCACAAGCCTTTAAAAGGATTCAGGGACGCAAGCAGAGACAAAACTGAAAAGAAACTTTTCTAGAGATAAGATTATCCAAATGGTAGGCTGGCAGGTAATCGTAATCCCAGAAGACCCTTCAGAAAGATGGCAACGGAGCTGAAGGTACAGGCGCCGTTGATAGAACAGATTTACGAGAAGAACTTCTATTGTCATTCCTATAGCACGCCAAACCTACGAACTACGAAGCTGGCCCACAGCTCACGGTAAAACGTTTAGGAAATGCTGATGAAGGGAACACCCTGCACAGAGTGCTTTTTCTTCTGCAACAGAGCGCTTTCATTTGTTTCTCCATCTCCATCCCATTAAGGTGCCTCCTTTTGATTTTCTACTTGACTTAGCGCCATTTGAATTCTGACAAATCCTATGGATTCTATATTCTACTAGTTGGGCTACGAACACTAACGCGTGCACCATGCCATGCCCACTACCGCTTGATTACGATTTGTTAGAGGACCAATATAAACAGTGTCGGTTCCCTTTTCATGACCGTTTCCCATTTGGTGATATTCCCCATTTGGAACGATCCGCTTTAAGGGTATTGATCTCTTGACGCTAATAGGTGATCGTGGAATTACTTCCATTTTAACCTCCTCTAGTTCATAGGGCTTTGATAGTCTTGGTTGTGGGGGGTCGGTTGTGATTTACAGTCTGTAACTTCATAAATAGATTGGATGTTAATCAACGGCCCAATATAAAGAGCATCGGTCGACTTTCTTTTTCATAACTGTTTTCTCACCGCGCACTTGTGATCTCCACGCTCTTGATCGTGCCTACGTGACTTTTGCGAGGACACACAAACGGACACACAAAGTTAGCGGTTTATATATATAGAGGATTCTATAGTAGCGCGAATCTGATTCTAAACCCAGTCATCGGGAAAACAGTTTGAGGGCAGACAACAAGGAACTGGTGTCCTCCTTACTGTTCCCATGCTGTTAAAGAGTTACCACCGCAACAGTTTGAGCAATTTGCCTTTCTGGTCTCAGGTCCAGCATAACCTCTGCCTCAAGGCCTTTAGGCCTTTGTCTTAGTGAAGGACTTATATACATTTACATATATGCCTTTGAAAATCGATTAATTTCAGTAGTAATACAATATTGACCTCTGAGGCATGGAGCGATGAATAGCTCTTGCAACATTATTTAAATTGTGTTTTATTTGTTAATTATATTGCGTCAATTCCATGGGAAGAAAATAAGCTCAAGCGATTCACAAAAAAAAAGTCAGTAAAGCTGGTGATGAGTGCAAAATGGAATACTTGAAATGGAAGCCAAAAAAAAACGACGCGGATGCCGCAGAGGTCTGCAGCCGACAATCAAGAGACAACTAGTAAAGCCAGCTGGAGATTGCGTATCAGAGAACGACTGCCGCCAGAGCAGACCGATTCGGCCCGAAGCATCTTCTGAAAGAAAACATAATATGGTGATCTGTCATGTGCTAACTTCTCCCCATCGACGAAATACGTTTTCGGTTATCACTGCGGTATGTGACTGGCGAAGGAACGCAGAGAACGATTCCACTCTTATCACAATGTAAGGAACAGTTATCGAAAATACGGTCAAACGTGGGGGAGAGAAGAAAGAGGAGTTCACATCATAAACCGCACAACGTGACTGAACGAAAGCTCGGGCCTATTGGCACTTCCCATCCCCACCGGGCCATTGTCGCCGTACTTTCGCTTATTACGGGATATCTCAAGCAGTGATTAGTGTCTATGAAAGGAGAGGGTTTTTGTTTTAGCCTGAAGTCGTCAGGGCATGGCCGCCAATCAATGCCGGACTTCGCGGCTCATTGTGGTCCATCTTTCGAGTGCGCACGACAAAACTGCTCACCTCACTGGTCAGGGACGAACTCCTTGTTTCCAAAAAGGAAACGAAAACCATCCAATGTTGTTTTTGGTGATCGTAAGATTTAATCGGTTTATTGGGTTCTGGACGCTCGTTCTTCCGCTATCAGTAAGCCCAGAGAACGTACTGCTGTCCCAACGATACTTTAAACCCAGCCAACTCTCAGCTGAAAAATTACCTTCTTTACAGCTCGTTTCGGTAATTCTTTTGGTCGTTAGAGAAGAAATTGATGCTGAGGATGAGATTCACAGTTATTCAAGCATGATGACTGAATCCTAACCACATGCATGTTTCAGTTGCTGAATTCGAGCTAGTCAAAATGCTTTATTTTGATCGGTGGCATTCTTTTCTTATAAATACCTGGGATGAAAGTAAAAACGTTGTTGCGAAATCAAAAAGGCTGTGCAGGCTGTTGGGTGAGTACGTTTGCCCAAAGTGTCGATGTCTCTTGCCAAACTAAAGTGCATGGTACTTTTCAAAAGGATTGACTAGCGCCTATCCTTCCTTACCCACCACTTTACTCAAAAGGGATATCACGCAACATGAAATGCTAATCATTGTGCATCTCCACATTCCCAATTATTTTATTAACAGAGCAAAATAAGAAGCAATGGTCGACCTTTACCCTGGATTGAATATATGTAACTTCGAGACTTTGCCTCAAAGTGCGCCCAGGGGGAATTCTGCGATATGTCGCTGGAGAAAAATCCCCTCGTTTGCAAAAGTGGTCGCAAACATGAAAGATGCAGAGGTTGGCCGATTACTGCATGGGTGCTCAGGCTCAAAACGAAAACAATGTCTCGCGATCAATAATGTTGTCTTTGGATACAGGAAAAGTTTATTTCAAGTATGGTAATAATTAAAAGGGAAATATTGGTGCCCGATATTTGTCAGATAGGATAAATCATGCTTATGATGAGTATTTTTTACCGAGTACGGCCTCCTCCATTTGTGTTCCGAAGCGCGACCCCTCCTTTGCACTTTTGAAGAGGAAGCGGGGGCAATAGCCATCCAAAAATGCCAACATGCGTAGTTAAGATTGTACTGAAATAGGCACTAACTCGAATGGGCCTCCAATCCAGGGAAGGAACCGAGCAGTCATGACTTTTATCCGTATCTCGCGAAAGTAAAGAATAATGGGAGTAAGGGCTTCGATTGAAATTCATTGATTGTGGCCGAGCAAAAAAGGAAATTCGCAACACTGCGTTATAGGACAACTTGGACTTCGAGTGATTTCGAATCTATACCAATTGGCGGCTGTTGACTGAATGGACGGCCGAGCGAAGAGCAAGGTACACGGCCGAAAGCAGTCCACAAGGCCGTGCAGACCCATCGATTTATGTGATGAAAAAATCGCTCCGTGTTTGCTGATGTTTGCCGGCGCCTATCAGGCCATTAAAATCCTGTGGGGGCTGCTGAACCATGGGTGATCTCCTATTCTTCTGATCACCTGGAAGAATGGGAGATAACCCACGGTAAAAGCTTATCCAAGCAAGGCGGTTGAAAGGTTTTTCAGCGCTCTATAACTTGAGTAGTGACACTAATAGCCCACTGGAACCAGTTTATAGTCACGTGATTGATGTAAAGTCTTCCACGGAGCGGAGATCAGTTTGAGACCGACCGCAGTTCCGTCTATTCAGGAGGACATTCACCGAGATGGCCCCCTATTACATTTGCGCTTTGATCGGATGGGTTTCTTATCAATCTCACCGCTGAAAAAGATCGCGGGAAAAAACCGTTGTTTTCAATTGGTTTTAGATAAAGTATGGCTCATTTTTACTCACTATTTATAAATATGATTCGATCCTTCCTTCATAACAGCGAAGAGCGAGACAAAAGAAGCTGATCTGTTTTCAACGAACTCAACCATCATAGATCACCTAATATCACGTCTACGAAATGATACGTTCAACTCTCAAGTACGGCGAATGACTAAGTGAATTCTGACTATTCGAGCAGAAATCGTCTAACGCAGAGTGAATTCTGACTATTCGAGCAGAAATCGTCTAACGCAGAGATCAACAAATTCACCTGAAAAAAGGAAGAGCTTATTTGGTCGTTCCTTTTAATTCTCTTCATTTTCACCTAGAACGTACACTACGGGCCTTATTTTCACGCTACGTTCATTTTGCTAATGCAAAATGAATAAGGAATTCTCATTACTCAGGGTGTTTTTGAGCTTCCCATTCGATTATAAACTTATTATTCGAAGACTCAAAAAGAAGTGAATGAATACCGAAAACCCTGCTCCTTCCACTCCTGTAAGACTTTCCGAACTTATCTGGAGGTTTGCAGTAAAACTCGAGCAAGCACATTTTCACAAGAGTTATTGTCTGGACTTGGAATGTGTGCCTTTAAGATTAGGATAGAAGTAGAACGCGAAGCACGTACAAGAGCAATTAATGACCGTGCCTCCTTATCCATGCTTTTTTTTGAATGCTTTTCTCACACTCCCCCTTAAGAGGAGATGAAAAACCACGGAACGCTGAAACGAATGGCCATATACGCAGTGGGCGCTACAGGAACGACTGGTATGTTCGCAAAAAGGTTCAGCAGTATAAAAGATAAGCAGTCTCACAAAACGTGAGTGACAACAATAGTGATGGGAGACAGAGTCATGGCAAGTATTACTGAGTGATAACAATTGAGTGTCAGTCAATCAATTTGCGCCAAGAGTGGATTGTGAGTGTAATTTTACTTCACTCTCGAACATAGTTAAGAAGGCATGCCACAAAAAATAGTAATAGCGGTTGCACCCTAGTATAGTGAGCTGAGTTGAGTGAGTGATGTTCAGTGATTCGAAAAAGTTCACCTGGTGTGGATGCCTTCTCAAATACTAAGGTAACATTGGATGGAGTTGGGGAGGATTTGTGGGGAGAGGGTTAGAGGGGAGCGGGAAAGTTGAAACACGTGAGACAGGTAAAACCAGACAACTGATGTCATTTCCAAACAGAGAATATTGCACTGGCCAAACATGAAGAATATTGCACTGGCTCCGAATGGGATAATGAGACATGGAGTGAAATCTGCACCTTTTTGTGCACAGCTGGCTTTCCAAGTGCTGCTATAATATCACATAATGTTCTGAGCGCTCGGGTGAGCAGGGCTTAGCAAGTGCCCAAATTGGACTTCTCAGAAACGTCATTCACGGTAGATCTCTCTCTCTTCAGCAGTGCTTTTCGTTCCACTTAGTTCTGTTGAACGTAGTGGAAGGTGAGTCGAAAGGTAGTGGGACCAGAACATAGAATAGCATGTGCTAAAAAGGGCACGACGAGATTGGAGATGAGTCCTGTAGTACCTGTACTCCCCTGATCATCAATTTCCTCGAACGGACGCAAGTAACATCTCTATTCTTCCCAGTCGCGAACCAAAGTAGTCCAGTGGATCTTCCTCGCTCTAGCGACACGAGTCACAGCGTTCCTTTCGTTCACAGCTTCCGGAGAAAAACCTGACCCATCCTGGTCCTGGTATTCGTTTAACGTCGCGAGACATTCAGCTAGTAATTGCCTTGGTCCAACAATCATCACCATATCGCATAACAGCCAACCAGATCTCCGGTTTTCCGCGTAAGCAACAACACCCCTTGTTTTCCTTTTTCGAATAAGCTTGGAACTCCGGATTTCATCCTGCACTTGCGTTATCGGGAGCTTCCGAGCGTCGTCTTTTCCAAATTGCGTTGAATAATGTTGAGAGCATGTTCATCTGTATTCAAAGAGATATTCATTTCATTCACTCAGATATATTCGTTCCATTCGACGTGTAAGGTAAGGCCGTAATTTGGCGATTACCTCGCTTGACTCGAACAGAGCAGTAAAATAACAGCTTTATCCTTAAGGCAGACAACACAGCTAAGTCAAGAGATCTTCACATGAGGTAAGTGATAGTATACAATACAAATGGTATACAATACAATAGTGTACAATACAAAGGTTAAGATACAATGGCACTAAATGAACTCTTACGAGAGGGTGGAGTGCTGGCCCCACTTCTGAGGGCACCGAGGTATCAAACGTTGCTATCCCTCTTCTTGGAGATGAAGCTAAGGCGCGAGTCCGAAAAATCCCCCTTCTAGAATGATCCGTGACTGAATCTAGGCGAGAATGAATCAGCGGATAAGATACATGCTTTTTTATAAGCAACTCTCCCGCGCACGGATATTTCGTAATATTACTCTCTATCTTTATCTCGATTTCGCGCTTTCCTTGCAAACGTTAAGGGAGCATGGTACCAATCCGTTCCTTATGAACATCGTCTTCCTTAGGTTCCATCGTAAGCCGATCATTCCACGAGCGCTGTCAAATTTGGCAAGCATATGATACGTCTGTCAAGCGTTGTCAACGCGATGAGCCTAAATAGCGAAAGTGATGTGGGTAGCTACCGGCGACCTACACTTCCATTCCAAATGGCTCGAGCCCCTCTCTTCACGTTAACAACGACTCCTTTATGAAATGGCAAAATCCTGGTGAAGTTGTTGTAGAACTTAGGAAGCACCCTTTGTAACGGGAAGGTACATCGTGGTAGCCTAGGGGTTCCATAACCGTTTTTGTCTCGACAGTATCACATTCCTTCTTCAAATCGATGAACGTTAGACGGGTATGCGACTATATTTTCGATCGCACCTAATCGAGCTCGATTCGCACCTAGGTGCGAAGACTTCGCTATAATTATGCACCTCGCGCTCACTACTAATCGGGTCAAACTTATCAGGTAAGGAGGATAATGACAGCTGAAAAAAATGGAGTTTATACTGAAAAATGAGTTTTTCTGAAAGAAAAAATTCCAAGATCAATTCAGCCCTTTTCAATGCAGCTAGATCTCGCATCACAACTTTCGCCCTACATGTCTTCTGCTCCAACGCAGCCTCCCCCAATAGAACTGAACACACAAGCAATCTTAGAATCGCTTCCACATTCTGTAGATACAGTTCTTCCTTAGCCGGTTGAGCAGCAGCTTCCCCCTTTGGCAAAATTCACCTTCGACTCTACACAGTCGCGACCAGGGCGGTTTACGGAGGAGAGACAGGTAAGTGAGCATAATAAAAGTGGAGTTGCAATCTACAAAATTCCAAGTACAGAATATGCATATAGTTGTGAGAAGGTGCGCACGAACAAAAGTGTAGTTTTTTGTTGCATTCAGTGCAGAAGGGAGAGCAGAAGACATGGAAATAGCTCAATGGGACCTGCCATTGAGTTATTTTTAGAGTAACTGATGAGATTTCGCTCTAGTTTTCACTGTCGAGCTTGAATGACTTTACTACATTATCGACATTCAGGGCATTGGTGTTGAATTTGGAAGTGATATCCGAACTCAAAACAGGTTTCAAAAAAACTCATTTTTTAGTGGAATTTCCACTCATTTTGACTGTCATTGTCCCCTTTACCTGATAGGCTTTGACTCTGTTAGCAAGGAGCGCGGGCAGCATAATTATAGCGGAGTCTTCGCACCTAATTGAGTTCACTTCGGGCCAAGGTGCGAAGCGAGCTTGATTAGGTGCGAATCTTGTTGAGCATAACAGAATGGGCGATAGTTGCCAATATTGTCGCGTATCTCTTCCAATACTGCAAACGTCTTACCAGCTCACCACTATGTGGGCATTGTGCATTCCTACAGTACCGCATGAGGAGCCTAACCAGAATTCTGACGATGATTGGTGGAAGACTGTCAGATAGTCTGGTTTGGCCTTACCGCATGATTCGGAAGAACTAAAGGAACGACATAACCGCCTCGCCTTAGATGGCAGGTAGGCAGCGTGGCTGTCGCAGAGATCCGAGTAAAAGGCGTAGCTGACCTCTCCATTGCCCTTCTAGATGCATTAACTGTTCTCTCACGGAAACGGACTGAAGTGATCTTCATGTGATTGGCGAAACTCCGGTTTTGCGAATGTCATTCCCGGCCTAAGCGGCTTCTTCAGAGAAATGTCCTCTTCGCTACTTGTAGACTGTCTTCCTGGCCTTACCTTGAAGGTGTTCGATGTATCGCTTGTATTCTTTGTCGATGTTGTTAATAATGGAATCTTCTCAAAAACTCGCAAGGGAAGAGAGGTGGTACCATATGAACAAGGTCGTCGTGCTCCGTCCTCTGAAATACGCAGCTCTCTCCACTCACTGAAAATCAAAAAAACAGCGATGACAGCCATGAAAAACTTTCCATCAATCTTCGACGACAGTGGCAGCCATCGGTTTGGGACAATAGCACCAATTTTGGTTGCCAGCATGTCTTTGGTTTCATTGCACGTTCAAAACTTCCTCAATATTCTTATGATTTTTAACAAACTTTGTAGTAATTGTATTCATCATGGTTACGGTTTAATACAAATGTTTATAAAAGCTCATTCATAACAAACCTATACAGGGTGGGCCAGAATTATGATTACAGCGCGCACTGACGCTCATAGCATTCTCCCATTTCAGAAGTTAGATTACATTATTACCTTCCTAATGATACTGAACTTATACCTACGAGGCCTGCGTTTATCCTACTTATATAATCGGCTAAGTGTGTCTGTTGGTGTGTTTGTTTGTGTGTGTGTGTGTATGTGTGTGTGTTTGTGTGTGTGTTTGTCTGACCGGAAATTCATAACTCCTGTCCCACTGGACCTAGGGCATTCAAATTTGAAAGGGAGAGGGGGGGCAGGATGGGAACACTGATGGCAGATGATAGGAAGTGACAACTATCGATATAAACTGATAAGGAGCCCTAAAAGGCAAAGACCTGAGTATCCGTAACTCCCTTCGTATTAGTGATGAAGCCTTGGCACTTGGGCAGGTGGTTTAGGATGTTAAGGGACCAAAGATGCTCGGTGACAGGGATTGATAATAACTGATAGGGACTGATAGCGAGCCATATAAGACGAGAACTACTAGATCTGTAACGCACTTTCTTTTAATAATGGAATCTTGGAATTTTAATAGGCTATGTAAAATGTGACAGGATCGTAGGTACTCGGTGACGGGATAGAGAACGGTCGGTGCCAGGCCAGGAACTGATAAAACTGACAAGAGCTAATGAAAATCCTGGAAAGCGTAGAGCCACTTTGATAATGGCATTAATAGTGGAGCTTTGACAGTTCGGCATGTGATGAGGAGTATGACGGGACTCCGTCGTAGTCGTAGACGACCGATGATAGGAGCTGATAACAGCTGATAGTGACTGATAAGAGCACTTTCCAACTGAATTTAACTCCTGTGGTATTTGCGATGTATTAATGATTACGACTATAACATAGATTACGACCGCTCCCAGCAAGGTTTGTAACTCGGTGGAAGATCAAGGGTACTTTATATTTTGATATCATTTACGACAAAGCTCATCCGACCGCCGATAATTTGGGATTCTCAACTAATGATGTATCGTGGAAGGAAGAAGGCCCAGTGATAACGACATCTGATAATGGTGTTATTATCACTCGAGAACATTCGTGAGCACTACTCAATTTTTTGTTTGCCTATCAGTTAAACCTTCAATGGTTCATTATTTTAAAGATGAAGAGCCATTCAATCGTAGGCGTAAGCATGGGCATGGGGTGCACGTATTGGCGTGCGTAGCCCAACTGGTATTATAATAAGGGGTAATGTTAAGGAAGTGGGGCGAAGGTCTGCGTAGCAGCAAATTTCATTTTGAGCCCAAAATGGCTAAAATGGATATCTCATCAAGCTTTCTGCGCGAAATCGTTAAGCATCATCTGCACAATAAGGCCCTTACACGATCAGACATTGCTTTCCCCAGTGAGTGGGCTAAAGAGGAGGGAAATGTTGGCTCACAGGAGTGCCCTGCCGTATTCGAAAAAAATCGTCGTACGGAATTCCTGTTCACCGACAAAAAAATATCTGCGGTGAAAAAGGCGCTCAATAAGCAGTGCTACTAGATTTGTATGAAGCTGAAAGAAATGGAAGTGATGCAGCGCTAGGCTCACTGACTTTCTGCGATGGCCCTTCCGAGCGTCACCGCCGAGGCAAAAATATCGATTATTTTTTGTAAATTAAGGAGTGAAAGTGGATTTGGAAACTTGTTTGATCTCGTCATGCACAACAGGACACTTCGACGATTCGAATCAGACATATTGTCAAGATGAAGCTCCCGACCGGAGATCAGTAGTTGTCCAAAAATTTCGTAAAAGGGGCTCCCTGACTTTGTAACCTTCGATCAGTCCACTCTGGAGCTCTGTCCTAAATCCCATGGATCTCGCAGTGTGGTCAGACTTTGGGATGGAAGCTTCCGTTAGCCCAAACAAGAAGAGAAATAATATCGAAAATGCTTTGCAAAAAGCCGGGATCAGCACGATGACCTCAGCTGCGTGCCACAGTCAATGCCGTCCATCGTCGTCTCTGGAGCCGTGTGAAAGCAGAAAGCAGCCGATCCCAGTTTCAATGTACTATTTTGATAAGAGATTAGTGACAAACTGAAACTGACTTTTCTGAAATTGGTTTGCTTTATTAGCTTTCTATTCGTTTTCGAAGATGTGATGCCTGTGTAACCATAGTTTTGGCCCACCCTGTATAGTCAGTGGGATACTACAAAAAAAACTTGGTGCTTTCACATGAACTGTGGACATCCTAGAAGCCTTGCAGACAGCAGAAGTCTGATTTGTGATCATGTTTGCTTTCTATTTCCAATGGATGAAATATGACCTTGATACTCATTGTACCGGAAATACTGCCAAATTGAGCAAGCCAATGAAAGTAATTCTCAGACAGCCTTTCACCCTGCTCTTCCATTTCATTCCGTGAGACCTGATGTAGAGCTCTTCACACGTTCTTCTGGGGCCGATCTTGGCGTCGAAACCACCGACGATGAAGAAACCCCTTCGTCGAGTGTCCGGGATGTATTACGGGGACCCAAATCGCCTTTCGGATACATCCCAGTCACTTGATGTTTTTCCAGGATCTCTGAATCCATATAAAGTGCTTTGAGCTTCTTCGTGATTCAATGTCGGTGTGTAGGCAACGAAGACTGTTACAGCTAAGGTTCAGATACATCTCCTTAGTCGCAGTCCTCCTTAGTCATGTTCAATGATGGCCTACATAATGACTTTCGGTGGTCAGCCGATGTGCAAGTGAGTGTTTTTATTCTCCCAGACAAGTCTGGTAAGATCAACCGATCTCGAGCGGTGAAATATAGGATTGGCAAGAAAGTTCTGTGAAAAAAAATCCTAAGCGTAAAAAATTTTATAAACAGTGTGAGCTTGGTAGCGAGGATGATAAACCACCAGGACATTTCCCTGGCAATCCAAACATGAATAAATGGGGGCACGCACATAGGCTTCGCAGCACTACCGCCAATGAATGGACAACAACAATTCGTACCATCACCTTCTACAAGGCATTCTTAGGAGAAAACTCGGCTGTAGCGGCTCAAATTATCAGCAACCTATTGGATGCTAGCGTGATCAACGGTCAACAATTAGTGATCGCTTCACTGCATGCTAGCGTTCGAGGAAATTCAAACATGCCATAGTTTTCAGTAGTGTGGAGGGACCCATTAACTAAGAGTTGCTAGGCGCAGACTAGTGGTCACAGTTGTCCCGTATCCCTATGAACCCCACTATTTGACCAGCGTGACCAAGAGAAAGACGTCTAAAACTTATCTTGGCCCCTACCAGAGGACAGCGCACGTCGAAATTTCGCTCTAGACATCTGTCAAAATTTCACCGGACTCGGTTCGTTCTAAGTTGTTCATACGCCCTGAACTTTGTTTCTCATCCTTATCATGTGCTCAGCCTTTTCGAGAGTCCTTTTTTTTGTAAAAAATTCGAGAATTAGCTTGATCTGAAAAAATTGGTCGATGATTTCTTTGAGTCACAGCTGTCTAACTTCTAGACTAAGAGTATCAGTGATTTGCTCAAAGGATAAGAGAAGGTTGTTGATCTCCTTAGTGAGAATATATCTAAAATTTGATTGATCTGAAGAGTTTTAGAGAACAATTATAAATGGCTTGCATGTTGCCGCAGGGCTTGCCTGCCAACCTATATCCGGAAGAAAGTATCTGGTATATAATACCGATCTTGATGTTCACGTTTAAAGAGAGAAAGTCTTGTGGTCTCAGGGCTAAGAGACAATTTCTTTGGGCTGGTGAGCTGGCTTAAGCGGCATCTTATTCACCCCACAGATCAGGTACAGATCTCAGACCGCCGTGTAAACCGATGTTCGATGTTCGTGGCATGCGAGAATTGGCATAGTCACTCACACCACAGAAACTTCCATTGCTGCGTGTTCCGGAAAATGTCATTTTCAATCTAAATCTGAAAATGGCTGAACAAGATCATTGGACCTCTTCTTGTCTGAGCCCGATCTTCTTAATACGCACAACTATACATTCAATACACTCCCCTAGTAAGGTTCTTGCATAGAAAGTATGGATCGCTATCTTGACAATTCTTGCTTCAGTAGCCTAATGTGGTATGCGATATCCTTCCAGGATGAACTTCAGGCTTGAGGGTACATCATATGTGGCGCTGTCAGGTCAGAAAACGTCTTAGAAAGGAAGTTGTAAAAGCTCAAGGATTGTCTCGTGGACGAGTGAATCAACAACTGAAATCTCGTCCGAATACCTGTTATTTCCGTCATGGCGATTTCGTCCCAACCCTATTTTCACTACTTTCAAGGCTTATTCTCCTCATAATCAGCCAATTTTCTCGTTTTCTTCACTCCCGATGAACTGTTCCCAACCTATACTTCCACTTTTCAGCAAAAAAGGTGTACCTAAAAATTATCGTGAACTGTTCCTTTAACCCTTCAAGAACCCCTTAACCCCCACTGTTGAGCCGCACCCTCCCCCTTGATTGTTTTCCCCGACTCCCTGTCTATCTGTTTTTCTTGAAGTTTTTTGTACTCAGTAACCAAACAAGGTCAAAGTGTAGTTAAGAGAGGGGGGGGGATGGGGGGGGGGGGGGGGAAATGCCCTTTTAGATCATTGAGGGCTACAACGCAAAGAAGGGGTAGTCGACCATACATGTTCTTAGATATGCTTTTTAGCTGAACGTATATTGTTTTTATCAAACTTAAAAGAAGGGAGGATCTTCGGGGTGGGTGTGATGGTAATCTCGTGCAAAAAGCTGAGATGAGATGCGAATTGAGTATCCAACCGGCTCCCATCATTGAGCTCCACTTCTTGAAGTTAGGTAGAAACACAGTTATTACATAAAAAAGCTATGAAACGTTGCTAACCACAATTACGGGCTGGGATACTCTTCCTTTTCTGCGCTCTAGCCGTTAGAGATTCAAAAGGGCGCTGCCCCCTTTCCCCCCTTCTCCCCCCCCCCCCCCCCCCAGCTACATTTTCACCCAAATAATACTATACACAAAGTGGGCTGAGAAAAACATTGTTAATCTCTGGGAACTGCTAATAATTCCAATCTTCTTTTGAAAGTCACACTTTTGTGCATCTCTCGAAAACTACCTACATAAAAACGAAAACCATGTAAAAGTGACTTTGACATCTTCTGCCCCTATTATTGACTCGACTTGTATTACTGGAAGCGTGAACACCTCCATAATCTTGAGGGGTAACGGAACTTCTCCCCTATCGCGGCTTTCTCCCTTGCGGCATGCGGCAAATGCCGCTGCAGTTACCGTACTCACCCCGCCTCCCGCCAATCGATAGGGCGCGATATTTTTCCTTGACTGGCTTGCTTTTCCATTGGATTTGATCGTTTTTTCTTCTGTTTCTTTTCAGTTTTCATGTTTATTAGACTTGATTAATTAAAATACTCCTCCTATATAAAAGACAATCAATACTGCATTGGAATTGAAAAGAGCGGCCAGCCAATTCAAAGAATTAAAGGACTCCCTACCTCACAAATTGCGCGCTCCAATCTTCCATCGCAATTCTGCGATAGGCGGCGGGTGCGGCGTGTGCGACGCCGTGTTAGGGGAGAAGTTCCCGGACCCTAATCTTGAGTCACTCGTTTGTAATAACATCAACGAAAACTTGTCCTCTTTTCAACTTCCGACTTATATTGGTGTTGCTTTTTTGCTTTGTCGAGTGTCGGACAAGCGGATGCTGAGTTCCAATAAGCCAGTGGTCTGAGCTACGCTCGAGTGCCAGTTTTCGGCTTAGAGATGTGCTCCTTGATTCAAGGGCCATCCATTAGTTATGATCTCAGCAGAGAAGGAAGTCTTACTAGAACTGGTCCGACATATGAGGCCTTCACAGCATATCTTAAAAGTTTTATTCCATACTTCTCCCTCTGAAAGGGATGTATTGCTCGAAAACTATTATACCACGGAATAGTATTGATGACTCATCAGTGCGAATTTCTTTTTCAGACCTGTAGACTTTCTCGCGGTATTCATTTAGCAGTTCTAGAAAACTACTAACCTTGTAAGGTCTTTTTTCCCCAAATTAACTGTCATCAGTAAAGTGAAGGAGTGTAATAATCACTCTCATCGGGTCTTTGGCATTACTTCCCCAGCAATCGAATACCCGCCTTTCATGGTCTAGTGTTTCGATATCTCCCAGCTTAGACATTTGCAATAATCCAACTTGTACGCAAAATCCGTTAAGTTTTTTGATTTCAGCTGTACATCAGTATCATGACAGGTAGAATAGTTTATTCCCCCCCTCCAATCGGTTTTTTCCGACGACTGGTGAAAGTTCTTCCTCATTCAAATATATAATAAGTAGTTCGTAAAAACAAATTGGTTCGTGGTAAATAAGTTAACAATCAAGTGGGTCAACTTGTTGAGGGAATAATAAGTATTTATGAGATTTTGCATCACCACATCATCATATCCGTGCGCCTCCACTTTCACTGCCTGATGCTGATAACGTTTCGTTACTTTACGAATCAGATCTACTATCGGTGAGATCCCTTATCCCAAGACTTTATCCTTCTCATATATAATGCAGTAACTTGGTTTGTCGGTTTGTCGGTATATCGGTATGTCTGTATGTCGGTATGTCGGTATGTCGGTATGTCGGTATGTCGGTATGTCGGTTTGTCGGTCTGTCCGTCCGGGTTGCTTTGTGATTGTGATAAACACAGTGATATGGAAAACTTATCCTACTTTATATAATTCGCTAAGTGTGTCTGTTGGTGTGTCGGTGTGTTTGTGGGTGTGTGTGTTTGTTTGTTTGTTTGTGTGTGTGGGTGTGTGTGTGTCTGACCGGAAATTCATAATTCCTGTCCCATGTGGACCTAGAGCGTTCAAATTTGGTAGGAGTAAAGGGAGGACGGGAACACCTTTGGTAAGTGGCAGGACCGGACTTTCACAAGGAGTGAGGCGTGCACGATAAAAATTTTAGGACGCAAATTCATAACTCCTGTCCCCGTGGACCTGGAGAGCAAAACCAGTAGGAGGAGACAGGATGGAAACACTGACAATCGAAGAGGCCTCAGAGAAGAAGATCCACTCACCAATCACCTCCCAGCACCTTTGTTATTTACGATCTAGCTTTCCCAACAGAGTTTGCGATTATGTGAAAGGACACGGTTTCTCTTTGCTTTGATATCACTCTTAGCAAAATTTATCCGACCGCTAATAATGTTGGATTCACAGTTAATGATGTATCCGTAGAGAAGAGGAAGTACATCTTTTAAGGCATTTGATAGTCTATACTCTCGCTCACCGAAACAGCGAAATAACCTAGAAAAAAGGGGGAAGTACTTCATTAGTTTGATTTTTTTTCGGGCGAAGTCCCTTTGTCCCAAGAAGGAGGAGAGCCCTTGATGATGGCATTGAGGAACATTGATGGTAGCTAACATAGTAGCCTCAATCGCGGTGAAGTCTCTGAATACTCGTCCATGTTCGACTCTCGATAAATCTTGGCATAGCTTTGCATTGACTTTATAAGATTTTAATAAAACCTGTTGCCAAGATGGTAAATAAATTTTTATCAACTTACGTGTCGGCGTTATCGCCTTCTTCAGAGTTGGAAACCTAAAGATATCGCTATCCATCCCTCATTCAACAATTTAACTTCAGAAACCTGTTCCCTAGTTTTAATGTTTCCAAATGGGCATGATAACCCTTAAAACATTTAACCTACCTCCAACAACAACCGGTCGTTTAGACGACCGCCGCTAAACTGACCCATAGGGACTTGGGGTAGCTTTAGATGATATGCCCTATCCCTCCCGCCGTGATACCGGAGCCATATAAAACCCACAGAGGTCAGAGAAAGGCGCGAGTTCGCTAGCTACGGCTAAGCACTCGTCCTTCCTATTCATTTTTGGAGATCTGGCGTTGATGAAAAATGCTTCAGGTAAATTCCGCGCCAAAATGAGGGGCTCTCGTAAAAGAATCCTAACTGTAATTTCGAATACAGCACCTTTATGGGACTCTATTCCAAACACCCAAAGGGGTCTCCACCCTTGCTCGATTCAAACCGTCCAGGTGTTCCTTGACCCTAACGCACAGAGGTCGCCCAGTCTCCCCTATATATTCTTCCTCGCATAGATCGCATGTGATCAGGTAGATCACGCCTGGTGTCATGCAGTCACCCTCCTGTCCATTAGGGCAGATGACGCAATTGGGGGTAAGGCAAATTCGATCGTAGCAGCGGTTTCGAACCAGCCGCTGCTTAAGATTTTCGGGTGGGATCTCGACCACACGTACCATGTCCTTTAGGCCGCACCTGTGCAGCGCCGCCCTTATTTCACAGCTTACAGCATCACTAATATAGGGGATACAGAAGGCTACCTTATCCAAACTATCGATGACGGGGCCACGTTCTTTCTTTTTACATGATCCACAACTGTTTTTAGGAGCTAGAGGGTAACCATTGGAAAGTGCGATCGTTCTTGCAAGCTCCATAGATTCAATTTTTTCCTGCCTTCCGGATGACACCACTGTCGCCGTTTTAAACATGTTACTTGTGATAGCTCGCTTCGTTTTAAAGGGATGCGCCGAATTGAAGTGTACCAATATGTTTTTGCTACTGGGTTTTCGATACCATTTGGTATGGTAAAAACCCCCTTCAAGCCTGACTTGTGTATTAAGGAAAGGAAGCCAATCATCTTTTGGCTTCTCACGTGTGAATTTAATGTTTTCTGCTTGTCTGTTAAGCAGATCATAACACGTGTCCATTTCCTCTTCTGTAGAACAGACGACAAAACAGTCGTCTATGTAGCGGCAGTACACAATAGGCCGGCGATCCAGTAACGGCTTTTCTATTTTGGACATATAGGCTATGGCTAGTACGGGTGCCAACCGCTGCCCCATGGCCAGTCCCCTGATCAGGTGATCATGATCAGGGGACTGGCCATGGGGCAGCGGTTGGCACCCGTACTAGCCATAGCCTATATGTCCAAAATAGAAAAGCCGTTACTGGATCGCCGGCCTATTGTGTACTGCCGCTACATAGACGACTGTTTTGTCGTCTGTTCTACAGAAGAGGAAATGGACACGTGTTATGATCTGCTTAACAGACAAGCAGAAAACATTAAATTCACACGTGAGAAGCCAAAAGATGATTGGCTTCCTTTCCTTAATACACAAGTCAGGCTTGAAGGGGGGTTTTACCGTACCAAATGGTATCGAAAACCCAGTAGCAAAAACATATTGGTACACTTCAATTCGGCGCATCCCTTTAAAACGAAGCGAGCTATCACAAGTAACATGTTTAAAACGGCGACATTGGTGTCATACGGAAGGCAGGAGAAAATTGAATCTATGGAGCTTGCAAGAACGATCGCACTTTCCAATGGTTACCCTCTAGCTCCTAAAAACAGTTGTGGATCATGTAAAAAGGAACAACGTGGCCCCGTCATCGATAGTTTGGATAAAGTAGCCTTCTGTATCCCCTATATTAGTGATGGTGTAAGCTGTGAAATAAGGGCGGCGCTGCACAGGTGCGGCCTAAAGGACATGGTACGTGTAGTCGAGATCCCACCCGAAAATCTTAAGCAGCGGCTGGTTCGAAACCGCTGCTACGATCGAATTTGCCTTACTCCCAATTGCGTCATCTGCCCTAATGGACAGGAGGGTGACTGCATGTCACCAGGCGTGATCTACCTGATCACATGCGGGGGAGACTGGGCGACCTCTGTGCGTAAGGGTCAAGGAACACCTGGACGGTTTGAATCGAGCAAGGGTGAAGACCCCTTTGGGTGCTCACCGAGTAGAGTCCCATGAAGGTGCAGTATTCGGAATTACAGTTAGGATTCTTTTACGAAAACCCCTCATTTCAGGAAAACATTTGAAGCATTTTTCATCAACCCAGATCTCCAAAAATGAATAGGAAGGACGAGTGCCTAGCCGTAGCTAGCGAACTCGCGCCTTTCTCTGACCTCTGTGGGTTTTGTATGGCTCCGGTATCACGGCGGGAGGGATAGGGCATATCATCTAAAGCTACCCCAAGTCCCTATGGGTCAGTTTAGCGGCGGTCGTCTAAACGACCGGTTGTTGTTGGAGGTGGGTTAAATGTTTTAAGGGTTATCATGCCCATTTGGAAACATTAGGTCTAGGGAACCGGTTTTTGAATTAAATTGTTGAATGAGGGATGGATAGCGATTATCTTTAGGTTTCCAACTCTGAAGAAGGCGATAACGCCGAAACGTAAGTTGATAAGAATTTATTTACCATCTTGGCAACAGGTTTTATTAAAATCTTATAAAATCTCTGAATACTATTTTTCTCTGACTAATCGCCTTTGTGATATTATACTATGTTCTATTCGGACACAGCGAAGATGGCTTACAGGAAAAATCGTTCCCAATTCGGAGCTTATTCTTAGGGTGTAGAGCTTTCTGAAAAAAGGAGAATCCGAATAATTATTCACGCAAAGCAAATTTCTCACAGGAAGGAGGAGCGCCCGGCGTAGCCGGGCGAACCCGTTAGAAGGAGGAGAGCCTGGCGTCAGCCGGGCGATCCGACTGGTACCTTATATTTTACCAAGAGCACGATTGCGGAAAAAATCATTCTTCACAGGCTTTTCCCTATCTTCGTCGGATTAGATCGATAGCTTTTCCGTCCATTGCAAGCTGATCCATTTTAACTCCCAAACCAAGTTATGCATAAAACCAGAATTAATTAAAGTTGAGAACTCATACCCAATATGCACCTATTTCAAAGTAAATCGTAAAAAAGCTTGAAAAATGCAAAAATTGTTCATACTAGAAAAAAGAATCAACCGTAGGACAGCGCGGGTCAACGGTCAGCCGCGGAAGCAGAAAGCTTTGAAAGGCGTCTGTCAGGCGCGTCAGACACACAAAAAGTCGCGCTGTCGTCAAAGGATTAATCACGGGATTGAAGATTTTGGCATACAGTATGTAAACTGCACACCCGCACGCATTAATACGACTGCCAGTGAAAGTATAAATCGGCATGACACCGCACATTTTGAAATGTTACATACTCATCTATTCCCAATAGCAGATTTGGTCTGTGATTTAACCCCATTCGCTGAATGGGACTCATCGCCAATATAATCACAATGACTAGGGGCTTTTAGAGAGAGGGAGGCTCCTTGGTGTAGGAGATTCGTGGATCATTCACATCACTTACATATGCACCTCTGAACTTTAAGAGTAAGTCCTCTTACCGCAAGATAGGCTTTTTTTAAATAAATGGTTGGACGTGCGTAATTGAGAGATCCCATACATATCAGTACGGAATGGGAAACGTATCTTTGACTAATCTACAATTATTCCTTGATTGGCTCATTGCTGGAACTCAAAGCTTAAGGTGAATTAATTTTGCCTTTTTGCAAGAATAAACCTCAAGGTTTTTGGAATTGCTATTCAATAACTTTTACATGTTATTTATGGCAAAGAAACTTGTTAGCATGCCACAAAAAAAAGTGATTTCTGACTGATATTTGCCACAGTTATGGGCCAATACACTACGATAGCACTGTTTCTACTTCGTAGTATTCGTTTTCTCCAGCTAAATACTTTTCAAATGTGCATAATAGCACGTACCTTCTCAGCTGATTGCTTAGCTAGCATTTGATGAAAATGAACTTAGCAGGCTGACGAAAGGATCGAGTGGAGGCTGCCGAAATCAGAGAAGTTGAACATTCACGGCATCGTAAGGTGCAAGTTAAGACCGGGCCACACCAATGTTCATTACTCTACTGACATAATTCACAAATGTATGCTTGTTACCGACTGGTATTGTGCCTTGCTGAAAAACCTAGATTACCTTTGACACGTTGGAATCAGTGAATAATGAGCCAAGCCACATTGCAACACCTAGCTCAAGTTGGACTTTTCCGTTATGCTCTTACATATGCACCCTAATGATAGACTTGGTAGGTTGATTTTTTTTCACACTCTGTTGACAGGAATATAGAAAGCTTCCGAATTCTAGGTGGAAATTCATTGCTTACTCTATACTTTGTTCCGTTATCTGCGACAGTAGCCTTGAGTATGATTGCAGCTACTGAAAATCCCCTATGCAACATGAGTAGATCATCATCTCTTATTAACTGCAGCACTGCTTTACTTTTGTCATCTTTGCTTCACTATTTCATTGATAGGTTTCTGAACTCCATCACAACTGCATATTTTACCTGGGAATTCATCCGTACTTATGTATTTTGTATCATCATGTGAGATTTCTCAAGAGCGCTTTTATTATTTCAAGATGTAACCGTTCAGTACATAAAACAACTCTCTATCAAAGTTTTCACTTCAAATCATGTAATAACTGCGCCGGTAAGCTCTAGAGAGCGATAAAGTTAGACACGACATCGGCTTCTAAAAAGTTATGCTGGAGGTTGGACAGCAATAACAAAGAATTCCTGATCATGACAATCAATCTCTTCCTATATTTAGTGAGGTCTTCTTGAATACTACTGAACACGTTCCAATGTTGATTAAACTTAACTAATAAAAGAACAGGTAGAGAAGCAGGTGGATAGGAGCGAGTCTCAGACATGTACTTACAGCAGGACAAAGAACCTACCATACCATACCACTCATACAAGTAAATGAAACTTGAGAAATCTATGCCTCACTGGTCAGCTGGACCTTAAAGAAAGATGCGAGTACATGCAAACGTACAATGTCATTCATTCATCGATTCCTCAAACGAGTTTTGTAAATACAGAAAAAAACCAATAAGAAAGTGTTAAAAAGAATCAGAAAAAAGTAAAACCACCACAGAAATCAAGGAGGAACATCACAAACTAAATGACTAACTATAAATATTTACCAGCAAAGGTTTCAGTGTTGAAATGAGAACACCAAGTAAACTAAATTCATTTCGTATATACAACTTTACATCTTATGTACAGGTAGAGAAGCCTTGGAAATAGAGGCGAGAGTGATTCATGCCATATTCGAAAAAACCGTGGTAAACATTTACTAGCAAACTCCACACCGGCAAAAGGAAGTCTCCTGCAATCATTTTCCAACCGAGTTGATAATGATCAAGAATCGTGCGCGAACAAAATCAACTATCATTACCATATATAAAGCGCTCATGACCATGGGCGAACTCTTCTAATTCGGTCTCATTTCATTCCAGACACCGGGAAAAAATGTGCAAAGGTGAGGGATGGGTCAACAATCAAAATAAAGGAAACTTACTGGCAGTGGGCGGAGCGTTCTCGCAATGGGCGGTATTTTCCACAGATTCATAACTCCATTCAACGAAGGCGTGGCCAGGAAAAAAAAATAAAAAGAGTGAGCAAGGCCTTATGCGTGCTGAGCATGCATAAGTATAGCGAAGCTCCGCCCACGAGGGGAGGGACGTGCGTTGAGGTAAAAGCTACTTTTCAAAAATGAGTGTAACTTCGTTCGGAAAAGTTATAGAATGCGGAAAAAAAGTGGTTAGAGGTAATGGGACAAATGTGGTCTAATCCCGAAAGCGGGCGTGGTTGGCACTAAAGTGGGCGGGGTTTAGATCGAAAAAATTTATAACTCTATTCAGAAAAGTTCTGGGATGCGGCAAAAAGGTGTCGAGGTGTAAAAGAACAAATGTGGTCAAATTTCGAAAGTGGGCGGGGCTTAGATCAAAACGTTATAATTCTATTCAGAGACGTTCTGGGAATGCGGCAAAAAGGTGTCAAGGTGTAGAAGAACAAGTGGTCAAAGCCCGGAAGTGGGCGGGGTTGGCACCAAAGTGGGCGGGGCTTAGATCAAAACGTTATAACTCTATTCAGAAACATTCTAAAACGCGGGGGAAAAAGTGGTAAGAGGAATTGCAACAAATGTAGCTAAGTCCTCGTAGGGGGCGGAGCTGGCACATAGATGCGGGGCTAGGACCAAAAATTCACCTCTTCAAAAACTTTCTGGAATGCGGAAAAAATGGTTTGGAGCAGTCAAAAGAAGGGTGGTCAAGTTTATGGTGGGGAGGGTTTGCACTAAGATGGACGGAGCTATGATCAACCACTAATAACTGTGCTCAAATATATCGAGCGTGATGCTAGCAGCAGTTCAGCGTTCGAATCTAGAGAGAACTATCTTATTCTGATTATACAACATTCCGCTGAATGACTCCATCGTGGATAAGTGGCCGTCGACATATACTGCGCGCGTTAGCGTGCATAGCCAAACTGGTGAGTTATAACGTTCGTTGTCGAAGGAACATGTCCTATTCGATGTCGGCAGACACAACTTTGAAACAACCTTTCAGACCAGACTCAAAATTCCCAGTAAGAATCAGGAGTCTTATTCGATGCATTCGATGCTTAATGTTTTTAGCAATCGTAAAGTTATCTTTTGTACTTTTGTTTGGAATGTTTCCTAAATTATCATAAGAAGTGCTAGTAATTTTTTTGCTGTCAGCCTTTGGCTTTGCTCCATTACCAATGCCCTCAGAAGTAACTTTGTTTTCTCTTCTTACTAAAGTCAGAAGTAAACGTTTCACGGACCACTGGGCGTCATAAACTTGCTCGATACTTGAAAGGGTCAAAAAATCGAAAATGAATGTTAAAAGGATAAAGGATCAAGTTTTTGGCGTTAATCAATCCCGACTGAGGGATGCGCCCCAGCACTCGACTTCCATTCAGAACCGTAGTAGCGTAATGAGTGCGTATGTGGCCCATACAATGACTTGCGGTGGCCAGCCGATGTACAAGTCAGTGCTTTTATCCCCCAGACGAGTCTGGTACCAATTCACCGACCCCGGAAGGATGGAAGACTTGGTTGGCCTAGGCGGGTATCGATCAGGGATTTGAACCCCTGACCGTGCGTGTGATATAGTGCGCCACTTGCCACTACACCACCTCCGCCCTGAATGTTATACATGGAAAATATTACTGTGGCCCGTATACGGGCCACGCGGTCCCGGGAGCAAGATAGGGCGTGGTCCGTATACGGTCCATGCGGTCGTCAATGGGTCAAGAAGCAGTCGTGGAATGAGAGAAGTCTAGTATTTAATGATTTACGCTACGACGACGATGATTAAGTTTTCATCAAGGTTGCTATAATGCGAGTACTGGCGCCCGGCAATCAGAATCGTAGTCAGCCTAATGTCCTAATTCACATGATACAATCTCTGGCCCCTTATGGTGCCCTATTCAGGGCGTTTTTCGACCTTATAACCACAGGTATGGTGTATGAGAGGGAAGGGTGGGAGAGGGGCTTGAATTCATTCTATGAGGAAGCCTTCGAAAACCTTTTTACCGTGAAATGTGCCCTTAACTGAGAAACGTAGCTACCTTGGAACTATTAACAGTAAATACTATGCATGCGTAATGCGGGAAGTATCGTCTGGAAGTTTCACAGTAGTCCCGATTACTTTTGGGATATACTGTGGACATACCGTGATAGGACGTTACTCACTTCTATACGTAAGATGCCAGATTTTTCTTTATATCGCAATCGAGACAAGGTCGAAGTGACGTTCGACCTTCGTTCCGTGCTGTGAAGTGTTGGAACGAGCTGTTTAACTTTGTAACCCAACGCTTGCCACAAGTTCCCATAGGTTCCAGCAGCGGGGTCACCGGATTCACCTCTAATGAATTACTTGTCATTGGGGACGCTTCACCCATTCTATAAGTAACGAAGAGAAAGATGAATGGACTGCGCCTATACGCGTAGGGAATATTTTTACATAACAACTTCATAGAAGTCTACAGAAAGTCCCAAAAGAAGCTTGGACTAATGCGAAATTTCAGACGCTTTCGCACAGCCTAATACTATTATAGTTTTGTCGTCAGATCAGGACAGCATCCGCCTGATCAAATGTAATACAATGAAGAGTCAGTTTTACAATGTAGGTACGAAAGACTTAGGATCTAAGTGTCCCTTGTGTTCTGAGGTCTGGTTAGGTTTATCCAGCTGTTGTTACAGCCTGCCAACCATCGCACAATGGATTAGCAAAGCTTCATTGCTTATACGAAAACAGGAAGTGATTTAGTTGCTCTCGATTCCTACTCCCATTATCAGCCCTTAGCAGATATTATCAATCCTCTCATCAACACCGACACATACCCTCTTAGAGTAACAGACTCGCTGGCTTTCGCGCTGTATGGCTCCTTCCCAGCCACTATCCGTTGCTATCCTTCCATGTAACCAATTATAAAAGTTTCAATACTGCCATCTGTCACTCTTCGAATTTCGAACGTTTTACATCCAAGGGAAGAGTATTTTCTAATTTTCGGTCATTCACACCATTCACATACCCTACTACATACAATTCGCTAAGGGCGTCTGTTGGTTTGTCGGTGGGTGTGTTTGACCAAAAATTCATAGCTCCTGTTCCCAAGGATCTAGAGCGCTGTAATTTGGTAGGAGTGCAGGCGGCACGATGGGAATACTCATGGCAGGTAGCAGGACCAAACCCCGCCCACAGAGGGTTGGGCATGCGCGATAAAAATTTTCGACCGCGAATTCCTAACCCCTATTTGCGTGGACCTGAGGCATTCAAACTTGGTATGAGTACAGGCAGCAGGATGGGAACTGTGATGATGTGTGTTAGGTGATAACAACTGGAAGGGGCTGATAAAGAGCCCTAGAAGGAGAGCCGCACGATTCGTTACCTCCTTCAAGTAAGCGGTGGAGTGTTCGCACTTTAGTAAGGAATGTGGATCAAGAAGGGACCATAGATGTTCGGTGATAAAGAATGATAACAACTGTCAGAGGCTGATAACGAGCCATACAAGATGAGAGCCACTAGGTCCAAAACGTCTTTCATATTGACAGTGGAGCATTTTAGTACTCGGTGTAAGATGTAAAGAGAAGGTGATTGGTGACAAGGACTGATAGCAAACGGGCAAGGGCTGACGAAGATCCTAAAAGACTAGAGCCATAAGGTTTGTAATACCTTTCGTGTCAAGAGTGGAAACTTGACCTTTCAATAGGTGATGTAGGATTTGAAGTGGTCGTAGGTACTCTGTGACAGATAGCAACTGAACAGCTCGCGCTGGTCCCAGGCTCCGGACACGCAAAAAAGACGCGCTATCGTTAAGGGCTGAACAGCAGTAAATCGATATCGCAGCGTTATATCCCTGCTGGGAAAATCCTACTTACTATAAAGCGCTCAGTTTGTCTGTCTGTCTGTCTGTCTGTCGTCTGTCTGTATGTCCGTCACGAAATTCCTTAGCTCCTTTAAATCTGCCTAGAGAGACCGAGTCAAGCGTGGGATGGGTTGGCCATGTCCCGAGAAGTATAAAGCACACATCAGCTTGGCGGAGCCCCGCCCACAGTGGGCGTGGCGTGCAGGACTAAGGACCATGATTTCAAATTAATTCACAAGACGGCCTCAAAACTGGGGTGTGAGGGTGGGTAGAGGTGTGCATCGATAAGTTAGATCCAACTGGGAAGACCCACCCTCGATGGACGGGGCGTTCTCCAAAAATGCAATGCTTTATGAAAACATTTATAATTCGGTTTGGAGAAAGCCAACAGAGCAGGAAAAAGTTGATGTGGGAGGAGCATTGTCGAAGGTGTCTCCAGCATAAATGAATACGAGAATCCATAACTCCAGTTCCCATGGACCTAGAAAGTTCAACCATGGTAGGAGTACAGGCGCCATATTGGGAAAACTTATGGTGGGTGGCAGAACCGGACTCCGCCCACAAGGGGCGGGGTTTGGGCGAAAATTCATGATTCCTGTGCCTTTGGACCTAGAAAGTTCAAACTTGGTAGAAGTACAGGCGCCATGGTGGGAAACTTATGGTGGGTGGCAGAACCAATTGGCATGAATTGTCTTGTGGTGAACAGCATGTGATTAGTTCGTTACCATGATTAAGCATGGTTGGACGGGACTTGTTTCAAGCGTAATTGGTGACGTATAGAAAGCCTCACAGCTTCATCTGATGTTCGGAGAAGTTGAATCCGCCGAAACGTCACTTTCATCAACTAATCCACCACGAAGTAGAACTGTTCGGCTCAGAAACAGAAAAAAATGAAAGATTACTCATTGTCAAATTGCCCTCGCAAGATTTGGCCTAGACTACTGGGTTTCATCGTGCACTTGTTTGAAACTCTATTACGATGGGCAAAAGTACAAAGACAACCAGCACACGTCAATGCAACTAATATTGCTAAGAAAGCATAGCCATCTTATCATTTATTTATGAACTCAATTCCATTATGTATTTCGGTTGAGGCTTACATGCTGTGGCCCAACACGTTGCCATTACCAACTGCACCCCAAACGAAAACCAAATGTACAGGGTGTCCCAAAATTATTTGCGCCGATTTATAGCAATATATTTGAAGCTTCGCAACTGCTAAAGACGATGGAATTTCTATGCACGCTAGCTAACACCATGTGCTACAACATGCTAAAGTCGCATTCCAAAATATCCCCCGTGAGCGCGAATAGAAGTCAAAGTTTGCTTTCGACTTGATCGCATGTGGCACGCAGGTATCCTTCTCCATTTCTTCCCAGCCCTCCTCCAGCTTTTGCATTCTAGGACTCCAAACTGGGACTGCAAACACGACAGGTCCTCTTCTAATCAGGGATCATTCGTGGGATTCAAGTGAGTCAAGTTCTGGAAAATAGGATGATCATTCCTCTTCACCAATGAAGTCGGGCAGCTGCCGTCGGCACCACTCGCGGGCAAGCTTGGCTCTGTGAGCTGGAGTAGCGTCCTGCTGGAAGGACTACGAGATGTTTCAGGAAACGTAGCCTGATCAGTGCTTCAGTACTTCCATCAGTACGCTGTTCGAGTACTGGTCTTGGTCAATTGTCACGCCTGCACCGAAAAAACCACGAGTGGGTTACCCTTGCCAGTGATTTCCTCGAAAAACATCATTTTACTGTTCTGATAGCAACCATTTTGTGAGATATTACACGCTAGGCGTTTCTTTCCAAAACGCAAATGTTTTGGTTGTTGAGGAATGGTTTTATCGTAAAAAATTTTTTGGCTAGAGAAAACGACGAAGGGTTGCGTGTCATCACTCAAGTGGGTCTGCGACTTTCTGCATTTTTTGGCCCTGCAGAGTCTGTTGAGATCGGGATTGGAGCAAACGATAGGAGAGGTGGTGAGGCTTCTGCATGACATTCTTCCATCGCGATAACTCCTGTAAGCCATGCCCGTTGACTTCCTTTTGATGGCTCACCCAGGATCCCGACCGATTGGCAGACGCACCGTTTTAATAATCCTATCTTCAGAAACATTCTACATTTCTATCTTTCCTCGTTTGTCTCTGGTTCAATCTTCTTTTCTATATCGTTTAATATCCTCCTATACGGTTATTAGAAAAATCCCAAAGAATTTCATAACGCCCTTCCACTTCTCGCGCGTCATTGATTGCAAGTGGCATTGAATGAGCCTCCTCCATCTGAAAGATATTGGGAGTTTCACATCAGTAACCATGCATATTGCAAGGAGACCTTCTTATGAAACTAATTAATAGCAGGTAATGTGAATTTGATAGATTGTTTCTACCTTAAAAATTACTGAACTTTGGCGCAAATAATTTTGGGACACCCTGTATATTAGATACCTTTTTACCGATAAACTCTGATAGGAACACTTACCATCTACGACTGAGAGGCAGGAGACTGACTCCCTCTGACAGGCCATGTACTAATTGGAATGCCGCCTTCACATACAGCGAATTCGTCTTCCGAAGAATCAGTCGAATCTGAACTTATTTTATGGGATTCTTATGAGAACTTATTAGGTTGTAAGGAAAGTTCTGGCCGTTTTGTCAGCTAACTTTCAAAAAGTTATAACTCATCTCAGAGTGAACATTTTTTTTCGAAATAAGCCCCATTCGATTCCACACATTTTCGCCAACGTGATACAAGTCTGTTTATCCCATTCTTTCAAAAGTCCGGAGATCTGGATTCCAAGATTTCGAGAAAGGCAGCTTCCACGTCGCCTTGATTTTTGTATACTCGCTCCTTTAAGAAGTTGCCCAGATGTTCGAACAAATGATAGTCAGTTGGTGACAGGTCAGGTGAGTAGAATCGTTGAGGGTGAGCTTCGATTCACAGCTTGTTCAGCTTCTAGAAGGCAGTTTGTGACACATGCAGTTGTGCATTGTCGTGCAAGAGCAGTAGACCGTGGCGATTGACTAGTGCTGGCTGCATTTACCCCAGTTTCGTGTACTTCTCGTGAATTTGATCACAATAGGGCTGTGCGGTGATGGTTTGACTTGGAGGAAGAAACGCGTAGTGAATTAATTCATGGCTGGACCACCAAACTGTGATTATTTTCTTCGTGACGTGTAAACATGGTTTGGGAAATTTTTTAGAGGCTCATCCACACACACCCACTGAGCAGAACGCTTCCAGTTAATATACAAGATCCATTTCTCATCACACGTTACAATACGATGGAGAAAAGGCACAAAATCATTCCTTTTCAACAGCGAATTTAAAACCTCTGAGCGCTTCAATTGTTGTTGCTCCGTGAGTTCGTGCGGCACCCACTTGTCAAGCCTCTTCACCATTCCACGCTGCTTGAGGAGGGCAGCGAGAAGTGTGTGGGAGACAACCATTTTCTTGGCAATCTCTCTCAAAGGTTGACGTCGATCTTCTTCGACTGCTCTTAGCAAAACATCGTGATCAACTAACGATGGTCGACCAACTCTCTCATCGTCTTTCAGTGACTCGTCTCCACTTCTTAACTTCTGGAAACAGCGACAAACCGTTCGCTACGATGCAGCGCCTTCTCTCCATGTAACATTGATGTTTGTGGCTGCCTTCTTCGCAGTGCGACCAAGTTTGAACTCGTGAAGTAAAACCAGTCAAAAAGTCGTCTTATCCATTCTGCCAAAAAAAACCTCCTAAAAATTCCAAAACCTTACAGATTCTGGGGAAAGCGCTAATGACATAAAAAGCAACTAATGACTTACCACAATATGTCGATTAGTCTGAATGAACAGCCGGCAAAATTTTAATTCATATCGCACGTACGTGGGAACGGCCAGAATTTTCCTTACAACCTGATATTAATAACCTTCCTAGATGATTGAGTGACCTGTGTCCCTTCTTACACGCTTGCGTGGCCCCTCAATCTCGTCGTCGGAAGAAGCACCCATTTCTTCAGGTTCATTAAGAACGTCTCGAGAAGGAGAACCGGATTCTTCTTCCTGATTATTATCAGAAGCTCGCCTTTCATAACTGCTCCTCCGCATCATTCTCCAGCGACGGCGACGTTGGGCTGAACGAGAAAACATTATTTCAAAATACACTGTTAAAACCAATTAAAATTTAAAGATAAATTCGGTAAGGAAGCAGGTAACGGGAAATTGGTAATGGCTGGCAGGAAGTAATGACAACCGCACGTCTTTCTTAGGAACTCGTTGACCAGATTCATCTTCTATATCCGAAGACATCAACCCAAATTTTAACGATGTACCTAAGTCTACATTCGAAGTACTAAGGAAGTTGAAACTCTTCAGAGGTCAGAGCCGAGAGCCACTAGATTTGATCTTGGTCTTTGATCTCTTTGTTTCAGTAGAGAAGCCTTGAATGCTACCATGACTATCTGGAATCCCGTTACACCGCGATTTCATGTGGGCTGTAACGGGATCCTAGATGGTTGGTGACCGAAACTGATAACGCTTGAAAAGAATTGGTAGGAAGAGTCGCAAGACGAGGGCCCCTCGACGCGTTGCGTTTTTCGTCGACAGAAGGGTAGTGCACTATCTGGATAAGGCCGGATCATACAGGGTAGCGTTAGAAGTGAAAACAATCGACAATAGCTGATGAGGGTCTCGAACTATGGGAGCATTGGATTCAATACGCATTCTGCATAGGCATTAAAGCCTTGCTACTCCATTGCGTTACGTGGAGCGCCGCATATCGTAGTCTAGTGGAAATAGCGCTGAATTTGTGAACTAACTTCAAAAAAAAAGAACTTAATCAAGCGCCTGTTCCTGCCTGTATAGGCGAGAGGGTGATGTTGGGTATTAGACAGTGGAAAGGACTGGCAAGAGGAGCTCGAGAGGTATGCGCAGGACTCGGTGAGCCTCAATTTTAGATAGATGAATTCTGCGTCAAATGACATTAGGGTTGAAGATCTATACAGACGATGCGTTCATAAACAGTCGTACACAGAAGTTTGAAAATAAATGATGGTGGAACCTCTTCACCCCCACCGCTTTTCCTTAATTGGTGCTCATCTTTGCAAATTTTTCTACGATTGTGCTCTGGTAACATGCCCAATGCACCACTCACCCTCAACCTGGTCAACTTTCCCAGTTGATTCTCTGGCTAACGACGCTTCTGGTGGTCCTACTATACATAAATTCGCTAAGTCTACCTGCCTAGTCTGGGCATGTGTGCGTGTGTTTCATTTCTAATTTGCATTGAAATTCGATACAGGTACAAGTGGCAGGATGAGATCGCTGTTGATCTGTGGCAGGAATGAACTCCGCTAAGGAGTCTACTCCTGCCAGGAAAAGATTGTCGTAGAACGTTCGTGAAAATACGTTACTAGGAGCTTGAGCATTTGAATTAGGATAGGAAAGGGCGGTTGGTTAGGAACACTGAAAAGTATAGGACGCCACATTTGTAAGCGTAACTTTAAAGATAGAGAGCAGAGAGACAAATGAACTTAACGAGAACTACAAGATCAATTAGGACAGCAGGTGTTCAAAGTTTGATCCTTTTGCTCTTACACAGGCCTTCAGACTCGATGACTGAATCGACCGTACGCCGCAGGTAGTCGAAGTCGATATCGTCCCACGCCTTCTGAAGCGCCAACTTCTGAGCGTCAAACGTGCGGTAGGAGCGTCGTGCGATTTCGCTCTCTATACCCCTATACAGAAAAGTCCATTAAATTGAGACCTGGCGGAGAGAGAGGAAGATCAGATGTCTTTACCTCAATAACCGGGGAAGTGCGCGTCTACACGGCTTCGGTCGACTTCGAGGCATGAGGAGAGGCCCAATCTTGCTGATGGACGAATGACCAGTTACGAAAGTGTTCAGTGACCCAGGGTATCAGAGCGTTCATTAAAACTACCTTTTGGTGGACAGCAGAGTTGATTTTCACATTTCTGTCGATGAAGACCAAAGGTATTTTGCTTTCTGATGTCACCCCGGCTCAAACCATAACACTTTTGGAGGATAGCCTGCTGTGCACAAGACAACGCTTTGGGGACCTGGTGTCAGCTTTTGACAACAACTTTTTCTGGTTTTGACGGATTGGATAGTGTTCTGCGGTGAACATTTTCCCATCGGTAAAGAACACGTCAGAGATGGCGCACACTGAGCTCTCAAAAAAGCTTTTTGCATTTTATCAGTCGACTTTGCTTGGACTGCTCGAAAGAAACTGTCATCGACGGAGCCGATAATTGTTCAGCTTGAGGTCGCGTTTCGCAATTTTCTTGATGGTTTGACGGCTGAAGTTGAGGTCAGAAGCAACCCGATTCATGTTGACTCCATGGTTGCGGGTGATCCTCTCCCTGGTGGTGTCACGAATCTTCGGTGTGTTCACTGTTCTCGGTCGTCCATTTTCTGGCATCGCAGAGGCTCGTCCTTGATTCCTGAGAGCAGCGGCAACATTCCGTGCGGTTGGAGAAGAAACACCGAGTCGTTTCGCAATATCGCAGCTCCTGAAACCTTCTCTGAGCAACTTCTCAATAGTGGGTCGACAGAAACATTCGTAGCGACTGCTCGGGCGAACGGTCAATCGAATGACTTATATGGATTCTTGAAAATACCCATTGGCAGGGTGCCAGCAAGCGTCAAACGGCGCGTCCTATACTTTTCAGCCACCCTGTAGACAGACACGAGCGCTTTATTTATAGTAAGGATTCTTTAGATAAATGACCACTTATTCACTTCGTTCCCTTCAGACGTACAGCGCTCAGATAACAAGAATATTGAAGAGATGTTGTGGGAGTACTGCTGTAGATTCAACGATCGATATGGGTCAACGGATGTGGGCCCGTTTATGATAAAGAAACTGGAATTTCCGCGAGGGGCGAAGTATGAGGTTACTACAAAGAATGCAAAAGATAATCGATCAGAATTTGGTATATACATATATCCTTGATTAAGGTTTGATGGGAAGGGAGAAGAATT